>JAPMAE010001824.1:4613-18655 GCA_036584705.1 Rhyacophila sp. 25_7 | reverse complement strand
TTTTTTGGCATTTGCCACAAATTTGTTGAAGTGGAATAAGTTCATTTTGGAAATATACACCCCAAATGTGAGTTAGGTTTTTATATTAAGCACAAACTTCAAACAAAACCTTTGAATCAAAAACAAGCAACAACAATCTTGCTAAATACTGGTACATATAAAACATGAAGAGATAATTCATCGATTACTGGAAGCATTATTTTATTTTATTTGATTATGTACTTAAAGGTTATGTTGCTTTTATATTGATTCTCTTAAATCAGTTATATACACTGGTACTATAATAAATTAACTTTTTGGTGATGCAAGTTATATTTATATTAATAATAAACGAATTAGAGTAAAATTTATTATTGTTGTCTCTCTGTCATGATTTATATTTTATGGAAATATACATTTGTTATGAAATACGCGTACGTCTTGTGTTTTAAGCAGTATGTGACATTAAGCCGCAAAACCTTTATATTTTATTGAAATATATAAAAATAAAAATCCATTTATATCTTTATAATTGTGTTCACAATTATATAAAGACATCCATTTATCATGACGAATTTTGATGGTTCTATAATTTTTCAGAATTTATGATGCGTTCTTATATTATTTTCTGTATTTACGTGCCTAAAAAACAGAGAAAGAAAGCCCTAGACATGACCGCTAGAGCCATTTTTCAGGACAATGTCGCAGCCGATTGTAATTACTCGGTATTAAATTTATCTTGTGTAATTTTGTTCACGGATTATTTGGAAAAGGGTTTCGCAGCTTTTCGGCGGGGCTGAAACTTTATCTTCTCGAACATGTATGCCATTTATAAGCTTGGCGTAAACAAGCGACAGCCGAAAGTTTCTTTTTTTATCTCCCTCGATATATCCAAACTTTTATCGTTTGACGATGTACGAATGTTTGTTAAATAAATCCAAGCGCAACTTCTGTGCGAACCCTGAGTAGGGATAAAATCTCCAGTGTATAATATTCCTTCTTAAAGTCGCTTTCTGGCCCCCTCTCAAAAATGTTTACAACAAATAATACGTTATAATCGTATTCGAGTTTTTTTATTCACCAAGAAATTCACATTTACATTATACACAAATTCAAGAAAAAACTTTCTGAATTCAAATGGTATCGATTGAATTATAAATATATTTTCTATTATAAGGACCTATGCCAATTACATATTATTATATTATTATGCCTTTATAAAAAAAAATGAAAGGTATAAGACTCTTTCGCTCTTAGAAATGATTTAAAACTTGTATTTATTGCATGATTTATCATAAATATATTTATTTATACAACATAATTATACAGCAATTAAATAAATCATTAAATCGTTACTTAGTATTCACTATTATTTTGCACTGCGGTGATAGCAAAGTTGGTATTCACAGATATCAAGTAGAAATTACATTCATATATTTTTTGTTCAAATTTTAAAAGAAAATATTCTCAATAAATTATTAGCCATGTAACACCAAACGGGAATATCACTTTTCTTTTATAGTGTACTTTTAATTTAATTTATAAACACAGCAGTTCTCGATAAATTTGGGACAATTAACTGAATACTTGATTTCATTAAATATATTAATTAACGCCATTAAAACATATAAATTGTTTAATATATGCTGACAATTCTTTTTTAAATATATTTCGTTTATTTAAAGTCAATGAATTTAAAAGTTTATAATATATTTTTATATTATTATTTACGAAAACTAAAGTACAAGTGTATTACAATACTTAAAATAGTTTATTAGTGAAATATGTAGTTTTTTAAAGGAAAATATTCAATTATGGACATAAATAAGTGGCATTTTTTTCATTCAAAAACTAAAAATTGAGAAATTAAAATACAGAGTAAGTATAATTTTTCGAAAATATGATAGTTATTAGACATTTTATTACACGTCTTAAATTTTTTCAAAATGATAATTATTAAGTTGCAATTGTAAATTATTTCATTAAAAATATCCACCTGCCCCTTTTAATTATTTAGGCCAGTGAATATTTTTCTTATTACATTTCGTCCACGTTATTGTTAAAACGAACGTAAAAGTACATGCTTTTCACCTGCAATTCGCCTTGTGCTTTGAACATTTTTTTAGCCGATTACAGTAAACCGTTGTGGGTTTGTGCCTTACTAATTACACCCCGTCTATTTTTGCATACAGTGCTCCTAATTGCTCGCTATGGGATTCGCATACATGTGACATGCGCCAAATTCGTTTTGCGGCAGACCAGTTGAGCAATTAAGTGACAGTGGTAAACTGACAGATGCGGCTGATTTAGTGCAATATTCGTTTAATATTTGTATAGACTACTCGATATATATTTTAAAATTCAACTGTCAATAGAAATGAGAATTTTTCATTCAAGAGAAGTCATTTGAGGGGCGTGGTGTAGAAAGTTGGTAATCCATACTTAGGTAAAATTTCATTTTATTCGATTTTTAGCCTATTTATTAACCGTTTTAGATTTCCTCATTCAAGATTATTTTTTTTGAAAAATCCATAGCTGCCAAAAAAGTAATCATGGTAACCACCCAACATACTTTTTCAGCATATTTTTAAATATGTATGGATCTTTCAAATGCGATTATTACGGAAAAGCCTTATTGTGGGTTACCAAGTTTTTACACCACACCTCTTATTTTGTCCAAGTTACTATAAAATTCTATGGGCCTATCTCTCGTCGAAAATCATATCGACCGTGTTTAGGTAAAAGGGATTAACTCTTACAGAAAAAAAATTATAGGAGGCCCAAAAAACATCTTTATGTTACATTAACACAAATTTGAATTGCACGATGATTAATAAACTGGTGTTTTATTTCCCTGATATAATAATTTAAAAAGATATTAAAAGAAAATCATTAAAATGGAGGTTTAAGGTTTTTTTCTTTGTATACAATCTTAGTAGGTGATTCTTACTTCAAAATCGAAAGCTCAATTTCGATAATAACTCAGAATTTTCGGCTTAATTCTTTTATACAGAACATTTATTTAGTTGTGTACATTGTGATTCTCAAATAAAAACACTTTTCAAAAAACTGGGGGTTAAGCCTTTTTTCTAAAATGATTGATATCTGATTTAAAAATATAGACTTTACTATGGAAAAATTACCTTGCCAGAGTTTTTTAGGAGGACTGTTCGTTTTTGGAGACTTTGTAAGTCGCTTATGCTTATAATACTCGTTTACTGAGCTTCGAAAATATATATCTGAGGCAAATGTGAGGTATGCGGTGGTACGAATATACGCAAAATGAAGTGATAATGGAACAGACCATATGGACTTTCATTGCATTAAAAGTGATAATAAAATATTGGAATTGGCGAAATGGCTGGAAAACTGGCGTAGATGCAATCTACGTCAGTCTTCAAGCCAAACGGATTTCGTCATCCTAGAACCTCATCGAATACCATCCATAGGATGTATTTAATGGAGTAACATGATGTCAGCATCATATAAAAGGATGCAAAAAGATGGACCGGGACTCACGAAACATGTAGTATCCATATGTTCTGGTCAAGAGGCGTAATATGGTTAAAAAATATGTTTCTTAATTTTATGCTCAATGGATTTAATTTATGTCTTTGATTCATTTGATTAATGCATATAAAGAACTCGCAACCCTTGAATCATCAGTTGACTATACTATCTATTTACCTATGAAGGCAAAAAAGCAGTAACAAATTAAATTATATTTACAGATGCATACCATACAATTTATATGTATTGCTTTCATAGAAATAATAAATTAATATTTAGATTGATTAATAAATATATACGGTTTGGCTTAAAGATTGAAATAAATGAATCAGTTTTTTAAAAATATAATGTAAAGCTAAAAATTTATGGTTTTGGTATTTACAACACTGTGTTAAATAAAATACCAAAAAGTGGTAAATTTTATTTGGTATTAAATTCCAAACAAAATTGGTGAGCTGTTTAAGGTTAAAAAATTAAAAAATTGTACACGACGCTGAAAAAATATATATTCAATATTTTACAATGTATCTTTGTAAGGTGATTGAAAATTTTCAATATCAGTTACTTTACATTCCACGAAAGGGTTTCGAGAACGCTCTTACTTGGGTCACCCTTAAAAGCAAGCTGCTACATTTTATATCGACAGCCGGCGCGATTAGCATATGAGGGTTTAGCTACTGGATCGACAAAACAAGGTTTGGTGGCCTAGTCGTAAAGACGACCTACTGAACATTTTCATTCAAAAATGGTTTGCCGGACCTTTTTGCGATTTTACCAGCGTGGTTTTTGCTGGTATTAACCCATTGGCCTTCATTGATAAGTTCAACACGTTGTGTGTTATAGTTAAATAGCGTACTTATTAACAATTATTATTTCATGGTGATATTTTGTCTTAAACTTAAGTTTATTTATTATATTTACATGTTATAAATAATCATAAATTAGCCATATATAGATAAATATAAAAACAAACAATGCAAGTTAGGTTTGATAAGATTACATTGGATAATACCAAAGCGTAAAAATTATATGCGAAATAGATATAAAATATCAATGTAAATGATTGAATTTTCACAAAGAATGTTTTTATAAACAGAAAAAACTATTAATTCGATTTACTTCCATAAGTTACTTTATTTTTGACGAATATAAACAATTTAATTGGATATGTATGTATTATATGTACCTTTCATTATAATAAGTATTAAGTAGAAATACGTAAAGTTAGGCCATTTATATTTTGAATATTTTTCACCTTGTAATGTTTATTATTTGATACTACTAAATTTATAATATATGTTAATTAAGATATATATTTTTTAAACGATCTATTCAGATCCAAAGTTAACTGCATAACTTCTCCCTTGCCTTTTTGTATCTAGCTATCTCTCTCTCTCCAGTCATGCACACTCAACATTTTCGCGTCTCTAGTTATGTTGTCCGTACATTTCATTCTGGTTGATTTTTTTTGGCTGTTCAAAGTATTCTTCGGAGTATTTCATTTTATTTATTTATTGGAATATACAAATTTCGTATAAATAGCTGGCACTTAACAGTGTAACAAACAAAATCAGTCTTAATTTTTCAAATATATTTGTAAAAATGAGTATGAAAAACTTGTTTTATTATTTGAAAATATTGGTTTTTCATCGATAAACTACAGATAATATAATTAAGTATGTTTAGATACATATATATTCAACATCACGTTATAGTTTTGTATATTAATAATTATATTAATAAAATTACACATAAGAAATTATAAAAAAATATCTATGCATATTAAATAGTCTATTAGTCATTGTTATGTAGTATATGAATAACACTTTAAAGTGTATTTTTTTTATAAAATTAACCCAATCTATTGATTAAACGTACTGGTTTTAAATTTACGTGAATATGTTCATTTTTATTAGCTATGAAATACAAGCTTTATATAAAAACGCTATATATTAAGTCACTGAAGTAATACATAGTACAGTATTTGTTAATTTTCAGTATATGTTTGATAGGACTGCTTGAAAGATGATTAAATATTAACAAACATTATATTAAGCAAAAAAGAAATCGATAAAAGTTTTTCTACTAAATAAATTAAACAATACAATTATGGCCTGTGATATATACTAAATTATAAAATCGGATTTAAAATATAACTTTATAATCATACATTTTTCTGAAAGTCAAGATTTCAAATAGAATATTTCGCAAATCTAGGTTATTACATTCTAGTATGCCATTAACGAAAGTTATTGTAATTTATTTGGTAACTAAGTTGGTCCGAGAAAGAAGGGTCGTGGCTCTGGGACTTGACTAACGGACACTAAAGGCCTACTATCGCCTTTTGTGTGAGCAAACTACTCGAAAATGTCCCTAGTTCTATGTATTTGATGGTGTTCTATAAGACAAGGCGTTATCACTCGGCTGAATAATAAAAATACTATTCCAAAAATACTGATTTCGCAAATTAGGAATAATTATTTATACTTATATATATTATTATTATTGCATTTATTTACAGTTATTTAAAAATTTAATATTCATGTATTAACGTTTGTGTAAATAATGGTTAACTAGAAAAACTATAGTAGTATAATATTTATTTATTTATTCAATCCTTTTTTAACACATTATGGACATTACAAATTATAAGTTTAATAGGTTCATAATATGGAAATATAAAAAAGTATAAGTACAAAGTTAAATATAAGCAACAAATAATTAATTAATTAAAAGGATAATACTAAGAGTGATAATAAAACAGAAAAAAATTGTATTCCATATTGGGAATATTTACTAAGCAATAGAGAGTTTTTTTTACAATGAATTGAAATGAATACTGCTGCGATATAGCATTAGTCTGTTTACTTGTAATTAATTATATTCGTAAGTTTGTTATTAATAATGTAACGATACAGTGCTAAAATATTTTTTATCTTTAAAGTTATTTGGAAAATGTAATTTATTTTAAATATTATTTTATTTATGACTAATTAGAAGTAATTTAATCAAAATAGAGATTTTATTTGCCAAATGAAATGTACACACCGTATAGAGAATATAGTTTTATATTTTACTCTGAGATGCTTTACCGTGTTTTACGCGAATAAATGCTAGAAATCTCCATCTTTCCAGTGTTACGCAACAGAGTTCTATTATTTTTTAATTAAAAATGCAATTAATTTAAACCGGTGCATTACGGTGCCTAGCGTTGATTGAATTTCATTATTCAAATGCATTTTTTCTTCTTCATTCTGGATTAAACTAAAAGGAAATAAAAACCTACAGGAAATACTTTATTAACAATTAAACAAGGTACCTAAAGATTTCTTTTTATAACAAAAATTTATCTTCATTAGAAAGATAAGCAAAATAAACAGTTTTTTTCTTTATAATGAAACTTAATATAGTAGTTTGTGATACCATGGTATAAAAGTTGTCATTAATTTTCATATGATATTTTCAGTAGATAGCGAGTATTACATTAAGTCGTCCATAAATCACGTAACGTTTTTTTTTACTTTTTACCTTATACTATGAAGACATTCAGCTTGGCCCCTCCTCCCTCCTCTCAAAAGTTACATAACTTTCCATATTACATAGGGATAAATTTTATAATCAAATTCTTTTTGAGTTAAGAGAAAAGTGTTACGTAACAATAAAAAGCAACCCAGCTTCCTTCTTGTAACGCTATGTAGACGTCGCTAGTCACCTCTCCCTTCCTCTCGTGAGCGTTACGTGGCTTACGGGTGACCCTAAGATTAAACAAAGAAAAGGCTGAAGTGGGCATAGGCGGGTATTTTTAATTTAAAAAATAAAAGAAACTGATTTGTTCTTTAAGCCGGATTAATTCATACAAAAAAAAACATTAAACAGTTTACTTTGTTGTCATAAGTAAAAGTTTACAGAGATTTGCGTTATTAGAAACCTTCGTTTGATCTTTCGAATATATATGTTAAACTTTTATAAATACCAAAAAATAATAATAATAACAAATTGTATATGCTTGTATACTAATCAAACTATGAGACTTGTTATTTAAATTAAGAAAAACAAATACGTCACCATTTCACGGATAATCTCAGATGTGGTATTTTTAAATAATGCAAGGATAATGTTATTGAACATATTGCATAAATAATAAATAAGTCATCATTAAACTTAGTTATTATTTAGGAAAGAATAATACATCGTAACTTTTTAAGCAACGTAATGCAACTAAACTATTTGTTATAATCGTTTTTAAGTATCTCGTTTTTAATTATGAAAAAATACTAATGTAATTGCTTACAATAAATCACGAATATTAAATAGATGGTGAGTGTTATTCATTACATGACATTACATACGCATGACACTTTCCGTATTCAAAAATATTTTATATTCAATGAAACTCTTTTTATGTCATTTTTAGAGAAAATACACTAAAATAAATGTATTAATTAAAAATATATTGAATATGTATAGATATACTTGTGAATTAGATCACAAAATTAATAATCGTATCATAAGATCATGAGAAAAGTTAATACCACAGATGTTATAATATAACATTTTATATCGCTGAAATAGGCTGTACAAGATAGGTAGATCATCATAAATCGATCACAGACTACACCTTTAAAAGTCACGGAAAAAACAAATATTAAGAGTCGTTATCAAAAAAATGTGATTCCTGTCATATCTGTATAATATATGAGAAATTTGCTTTAAAAAAAGCACTTCGACGTTGACGGTGTATTTTTACCAACGTAAAATAAGTTACTTCGTACTATAACGAGAAGCAATTGAAAAGAGTGGATTGTGCACAATGGATTACATTTTGCCTCGTTATTTTCAATTATACGTTTATAAAACGATTCAAATGAAATAATTGTTACACACCATCACAGCATTTAATTAAAATTCTGGTTGCAAAACTTCACTTGATCTACGTAAACGGGATAATTGCAAATTATTCCACTACTCTTAATTATTTCCATATGCAACTTTTAATATAATCAACAATATAGTTCTTATAAATATACCAGGGACAAATTAAAAATATTATGGAATTAAATTTGATATCAATAAACTCATTACGTATTACAGTTTCAGTTGATATAACATATACCATCACACTTGGTTATAAAAAACAACTCCCAGATATAATAATATAATAAATTATGTTACGTATGAAAAATAATCAGATCATATACGCACGATAATTTAATTAATGAAAAACTAATGGAAGTTTTATATCGAAGTCTTAGAATCAGAACGACATAATAAGAAAATGATAATTTTACAGGAGATATCGACGTATTACATAATGTGGCGTTTTAGCACTAAAGTAGTATACCATTTTCTCGATAAAACAAGATGGCATAATACGATTATATAATGAATACTGATTCATCATTGTAGTACCAAATAAAAGTGATAAAACGTGTAATATGGCGTTTAAATGTATTTTTTTTCTAAATTTCATGTTAAGTCTTTCTGGTTTCTGGTAATCTGAAAAAAAATCTAATCATATTCACGATTCATGAATCTATCGTGATTTTGCTAAAGAATCACTTAACAGTAATATGCGTACAACCAATGATTTATTCCAAAATCATTAGAAAGCCAACAATAAGATAATGAATGATTCAATCATTAAAATTGTAATAAAAGAGCTATCGTTAAGCACCAACGTATCCCAAAAAGAACAAAACTGTATCATAAAATTACGTATAATTGTGTGCAAAACGCAAAATGACTAGATTAATTCTTGTGTATTTTTAAAATGAGAGATTTGACCACTTAAGTAATTAAAAATGTTGGCACACTTTTAAACGTTTGTTCTTTACGTTTATTATCACTTAATTAATGAGTATAGGAGTAAATAAAAATCGTTAAAGAATTTTGATTATTAATACAATTCTCTCCTAATAATCCCTGTCGAGAGCAACTTTAAAGAAACTTGTATAAGCATAAAATAATTAGTTAATAAATTCACATTTTTAAAATATTCTGTGGGTCATACATTTTTGATGAACAATGAGATGACCCTGGAGCTCGCAAGCAGACTAAAGAGCGGGAACGCGGCGTTCTATGCGCTGAAGAGTCTATTCAGGTCCAAATTCCTATCAAAGAAAACCAAATTACGGGTTTATAATGTGACCATAAAACCTATAGCTCTGTATGGAACGACTGGAGAGAGAGAGCTAGAGATAGAGAGGCCTGGAGGGAAGTTGTGCAGTCGGCCATTGACCTGAATGGATCGTAGCACCAAGTTTCATTCATTCATTCATACATTTTTTGACTCAAATTTAAGAAAATATATTTTAATCATTCAATGGTTTTTATAAACACAAAACGTTACGTTGATAATTGGTTAATTCATCCACAGTGACTTACGAGATACTCGTATATGATTTGTTAGTGAGTCTGATAGTCTCACGTTTTTTTTCCAATTGTGTTTGTATTGGATATGTGAACAAATGGTTGAGGTAATAATAAGCAACTATTATTCATAAAAAAGTAATTATTAAACAATTTTCAGCTTATAAAAATGTCATATGCTCCGTATTACAGTAAATGGGAAACTTGAAAAAAAATGTTCAGTTTCTCAGAACAAATGTATAGTCAATTAATTGGAAATTGGCTTACATATCAAAAATATTGCTAAACGTACCATTGAAAATAATGAAATTAATATTATGAAATTATAGTTTACAAATGCAAAGTTTCAATTTAAGCGGTATTTAAATTATGTAATTTCAGTGGTGTAATTCTGGAATTTCAAACCCGTCTTACATATCAAAGCTCAAGATAAGAAGGATTGCAAGGAGATATAAATTAATAATGTCAGACGATAATGATACCGTAATTATCCATAAGATAGTTAATATCGGCATCTTTGAAGTTCGAGGGTAGGTTACAAATTAAGGTTACCTTACTGAAAACGACCAAGCTGGTACAACATTAATTTTGATAGTTACAAAGCTTAATCTGCAATGACAAGGCCTACAGAAATAGATACTCATATATTATGAAACATCTGTAAACTTCTCACTGTCTACCATACGGCACACCTTTCTAGGTAAGTAAGAAATCATTTTATTAGAAATAAATCTGTTCCACTCAAATAGTTTATTAACTTTATAATGTTAAAATAAGTTGAAACAAGATTACCTAGGGTATGTAACTGTTATTAAAAAGCCGACATTTAAAAATTGTAAACTATTTAATTTTGTATTGCACAGATAAATGTTAAAATACATTCTGCAATATAATGCTATTTTAATTTAAAATTGAAAGATTTTTCATATTGTCATGTAAAAAAAAATAAAAACTGAACCACAGTATCAAAAAAGATTTATGAAAAATAGTTCACAGCACACGGACAGGTAGTTTGAAGATACAAAAAGAAACTTTCGATATTATTTATTTTATCTTATATAATTTTAAAATTGAAATCTACGACTGATGAATAATTAAAACATATACTATTGCCTCTTAATGACAGAAAAAAATACTAAAGTTTGTTTCGTAAGCATTGTAATAAAATACATAGTGTATAAGTTATCAATGAAGAATAACTTATCAAATAAGAAACACTAAATACTATTCTCCTTATCATACATAATATGTAGCACGCTATATATTAAGAATACACCTAACAATTGCAGATGTTTGGGGATTTGCTATAAAACACGTTTCGTGTAATTTAATTGAAGAAAAAACATTTAAGGACGCTTTCACGGGAAAGTATTTTGATTTTGTGTCCTTTGTATCCCTTCGTCACGAAGCATCCATAAACGTTGGACTTTCACGGATATAGGGTGCGATCCGTAGGCCTGTAAGACATTTTTAGACAATTCATCTCGTATGCTCGAAGAAAACTAAAAATGACTATCAAAATAATTGAATGATTTCAAAATATGTGCAAGATTTGTTTAACTCATTTTATGTATTATTTTGTAAGGTTTATGAGTAAATAACAAAGTACTATTGAGTGTACTAATAAAAAAATTATATTTTTAGTAAAAAATATAATATTTCTGTATATATATAAAAGAAAAGTATTACATAATAATAATAGTACATCTATCATTTACCCTAGTAATATGAATGAAATTGACATGTTTCAGATATTAAAACACATAACATATTTTTTAGAGTAATTACGTACAAATTGAGAAATTTTTATTTAATGTTCTTTTACAAACATTTTATAAAAACTTCTATATATGTTTGTTTTATATTTAAACGTATATTTGTGTATATGTATTATATATTTTACATTCAACATTTTTAATTAATTTATCTTTTATTCAATAAAATATAATTGAAAATAGATTTCGTAGTTTTAAAGGAAGAATCATTATACAATATTTATCTTAAAGCAGATGAACTGTGAATTTTTTGTAAATAAATACAAAATAAATACAAATTTCTGAATTAAGAATATCAATAATAATAGTAAATATTTATTTATACGAGTATGTACAATGTGGATTCATTTATTACAAAAAAAGTGTGTTTGTCATTTGAAAACTATAATTCACGATACTTCAAAAATATCAAAACTGCCATGGACAACCTTCAAAGAGCTGCAAACATGGAGTCTACGAATATACCAGATTTTGAAATAAACGTATGAAGGGCTACTCGTAACACCAAACGCAATTAAGAATCAGTAGGTGAAAGAATATATTTAATATCACCAAAGAGACTAAAAATTATAGCTTAACTTCATCTGATAAACAAAAATATCATGGACGAGTTTTTATTTTTGAAAATGAAATTATAAGGAGATGAATTGTATGAGAATACAGTATAAAGAAGAGCGTCGAGAAATTTTCACCCGGTCGGACGCCGAGACAGGACGGGGTGGAATGCGCCCAGATGGGAGTGAGTATCTTCGTAGGAGCGGACCATGCTATCGTTTTTATTTGCTTCGCTTGCCATTTGCGATCTTTGAATAAAACATCTCCTATTGCGCTCTTTGCTCGGCGAAGGCAATTGTTGATACGACTGAGTGTTCGATTGCGGAATCCTAACGGACAAATGTACATTTGACTCGTTCAAATAACGCTTTACAACATTTTCCGAGACTATACAAGATGTGTATGAAAATTTAAATCAAAATTTCAAACAAAGGTATGCGTAAAAAGATATTTTCCGACCTTTTGACCCATTATCTCTATTCCAAAATATATTTCAGTCAAGTGATAAAGATTTCTCAAATATTATTTTTTCTAATATCGTTTTTTGTAATAAATTAATAAGGATATTATAAGTAAATCAAAAAAATACAAAACCTTAATCTTTTAAAAACACATTTATATATTCAAAGCGAAATAGTAATATTATGTTTCTTTATTTTATATTTAGAACTAACTATATGGCGAGGTGTAAAGCATTCCTATAAATTTTATAAGATATTTATATTATTTTGAAATCATAACATAAACCAAACAATTAATATGATAAAAAGATTTTATTAATCATAATATTAAGCAAGTAGATTTAGTAGTATCTAAATATATTTTTTTTCTTTTAACCATATCCACTCCGAAATGCAGCATATGAATATTTATAATGTGAATATTGCTCATATTTTTTTAGATATATTAATTGTTACGTATTACTCAATCAATTAGGGCCACGTTCTAGTTTCTAATGCATATTAGAAAACCTTTGCAATTTCTGTCTGCTACAGGATTTTCGCCCGCAACCCACGGCTTGTAAGTTGAATGTACTAACCACATACTTATCAGAGAAACTACCAAACTACGAGTAAATGAGCTTTAAACAAATAACTTAGGTCTTGTAAAATTGTATAGATTAATGATTATTATCATTTGTTGAAATTTATATGAATTTATAATTTATTCATTCTTTGTTTGGTTCAGGTTTATTTAATGCGTTTTTAAACTAATATTCATAACATGATACGATTATTTAAATTAATACTCATTAAAATGCATGTGAACGAAAAATTACAATCTAAATAATTCCAAAAAATGTTTAGATTGTGATTATTTCTTACACATATATTTTTTTATATAAAGTATCAGAGATATTTGTAACAAGATTAATAAATCTAATAAATGTTGATGCGTAAGATATGCGGTGAAAAAGTTTAACCATATTTGATGATAACTTTTAAAGTATCTATTGATAGCTCAAATATTGTACCAATGGTAATTTGTTAAATCAAAATAAACAAAGCGTTTTTGAGACTACAAAACATTAATTACTGCATAAAAATAATAATACAGTATTTATACATATTTTCGAAAATATACATTTTTTAAAATTTCAAGATTATTTAAAGTTTTGTTAGTCAAAACACGAAATGAAAAAAAATGAGTGAACAATGTTGTTACAGATAAAAACGGTCTTGAACATAAAAAAAATATATTTTCCAAAATATGTATAGAATCTATGTTAGTATTTTAAATATAAATTATTATAACTACTCGAATTAACAAAATAGTGTACGAATTTGTTATGTATAATAATCGACAAAATTTAATTATGAAAAAATGATATGTGTTATTTAGGAAATGCTTGAA
>JAPMAE010001823.1:941-17221 GCA_036584705.1 Rhyacophila sp. 25_7 | reverse complement strand
AAGGTGAAAGAGTACGATCTCATTTTATTGAGAGGAGCGGGGCACAGTGGAAGGAAGATGCCAAGAGTCATTACGACCAGGCAAGTGCATCATTCGTATAAAAGCGAGTAGAAATTATAAGGTTGAAATTATATTTTGGAATCAAATTTGGATTATTATCATTGCCTAACTATAGGGAACATCTCTCGGCATTCTGCCCATTATTAGCGAGGGCACACACTGGTGAATCGTGCACCGCGCTTGGACCTACGGTAATAACAATAAATTGTTACAAAAATTATGTCCCTTTGACATTATGAATGATATATTTTCAGTAATAGCATATAAAAACATTATTTATAATGTTTATGTATATAAATATATCAATTTGGAAATATCAAAGATATACAATATAGCCACAAAACTATTTTAAAGTCTCTTAAATATTTAGACTGAGGATTTAATCTATATTTTAATTTCGAATAAGAACATTTGATAAAATTAATTATTATTCTATAAACGCATATAAATTTACGTGTATGTATACGTAATGTGTGATTTAAAAACCCGTTCAGGATTTTGTCAAATTTTTCTTAAAATTAATTCGATTGTCACATGAACTTTTATAAAATCAAAATTTTCATCGAAAGTTAAAATATAGCTAACAATCATTTTTTGTATTACTTTTTCATTTTGTAAAACATTTTCAATCTTTTCTAAATATTCCAGTGCTTTGAGCTCAAATGTGTTACGAGTATATCTGTTACTACAAAATTTAATTATTTAAATGAAAGTATCGAAAATTTATGTCTTCATACAGTTTATTCAAAAATATGTTTTATAATTCCCAAAAAAAATATGGTCTACTTAACATTTTTTTTTATATAGAAAACAATATTATTTGTCGTTATACGCTTGCTGACATTCTCACATACGAATATTACGATTTACGAAGATGTCTAGCTTTGTGTTTTATTTTTTTTAAAAAGCCCAAGTTTTGGAGCTAAAGCTAGTTTTTATATAAAAATGTTTCTTAAAGTGACATTTGTGGTAATTGTTTATTAATTTGTACTCTAGAGAATTCTTTAAAAGATATTTAAAAGAATGTTCGGTTCAGGGTATATTGTATTATATTTTTACTCGTGTATGTTCATTCATTCCTATTGTCATATCATTAAGTCGGTGAATAAAAGGGTGGATAAAAGTATTGAAGTTTTTTTGTTTATTATACATATGTACCATGAGTAAAGTATAGTATGAGTTAGTGGGTATATACTCATACAACTTGAAATATTTTGGAACAAAATTATTATAGCATATCGTAACAAAACAAAAGAATTATTATAATATTATTTTTTAAATATATTTTATTAACTCTGGTTTAGAGATATAAGTTTACATTGAATAACACCCATGATCTGATTTCGTTGTATAAATCAGATTGTAGTTTTGTAAACACTTAATACCGTTCACTCGTTAAAAATCGCTTAACGTATGATGTAAATTTGTATTGAATACGTAAGTTGCAATAAAACGTAAGTCAATAAGCCTTTAAGACACTTGTGCAATAGTTTCATTTAATTAAATATTTAATATGCTCACGAACGTGTGGTTTATATTATAATTAATTCTTACACTAGTGTTAGATACTAAGTTCTATGTTCTATTTTTTTAGTCAGTATAATATATAATATATTAGAAATATTGTGGTTTATATGACGTTATACTACATTCAGACCCAATCATTTTGTCATCTTTATTTATATTACAATAGAATATGATATGATATTTTTTTATTCTTTTATCATTAAAACATATTATTAATATTAATAAGGTGCTTTCAATGACTCAGTAAAAATATTATCTGGTTGTGGGTCCAAGATTCGTAAATTTGGTCCCATAGCTACTGATTTTTTTAACGCGATATTAGTTCATTTTTATTTATAGACAGTACATGTATGCTCTATCTTGAAACAGATATGAAAAAATCAACATAGAACCCATCATAAACCTTACTATTTATACTTATTTAATAAATATACAATTAACTACGTTAGAACCGAACCATAGTAACTCAAAAAATTTCAAAATTCATATTTTATTTTTAAACGTCATTAATTTTCTTCTTCTATGAAATTGTAAATATTATTTCTTTTTTAATATTTTCTGAAATATTACGCTTTTGAGAATATTAAGTGAACCTTGATTTTAGAATGAAAAAAAAAACATAACTCCCTTAATAGGTACGGCTATAAGTTTGAGATATTTGACTTTATATATATATATATAGTTATAGTTCTAGGGTACTGAATTGTAATATTAAAGTGATACTGTGAAATAAAATAATGAAAAATATGATAAACTCGTTTGAAGAGTCCCTAATAATAATAGTTGTTATTAATTGTATATAAAAACCAATAAATATAGATATATTGTATACATATTTAATAATACATATTGCTATTATGAGACTTTCGGTTTTTATAATTTTCTTTTAACATTCGTTAGACCGTTTATTTATTTGTACGTAATTAGTATAATATATTAAAACGACTAATAAATAATCTTGTGCGCTTAAAATATTCTCGTACTTAACACTATTGTCATGCGATTTTTTGTGAATACACTCTACACGAAGATAAAAAGTAAGTCTCCTTTAGTATAAGGCTGCACGCAAAAAATGCGCCAATAAAAATCGAGCGGAAAATATTTATGCGCGTGTAAATTGGAGCCGCGTACGTACGCCACTGCGAAGCGATATAATATTATCGTGATAGATTCGATAGTAAGCGACCCTCGGGCGGCGCTACTGTGTCCAGCATCTCAAAAGCTGGACCACAAAAGATATAGCGTTCTCTTTCATCGACGAAAATAACCCTACGCGCTCATTTTTACTATAGTATACAATAAAAAATCCTATTTTTATTAAATTAGTCGCGTTAAAATGAACAACAACTGTTAATTTCTTCGAAAAAAAGGAAATTGAAGTGTATTAATGTTAGGAATTTTATATGACTAGCCTAATTATTATTATAAGTTACATACTATTTAGTATTTCACTATTACTAACAATATAAATAGGAATTAACTTTTATTCTAATTATTGCATTTTTTTAAATATTATCAATGTTGAAGGTATACGTTTACTACTGATAAAAATGTGCAATTAGTGTTTTAAACTTAAAAATATAATTAGAGTTTTTACTTTCAACTAAAACGCATTTATGGAAACGCAATTAGAGACAAAATACTTTAAAATGTTTAATAAAAGAAAAATATGCTTTGATTTGATATTTAAAATTTAATCTATCCAGGTTTCATGGTGCAATTTAATAACTCTAAAACTTGTATTTTTCTTATAACAATCATAGTTTTTTAGTGTAGATTGAAGAAAATAAATATACATTTTCCAATATAAGTTAGTTAGTACTACAAAAATAAACACATAATTAATATGATACAATAACCAAATTAACTGAAAATGACAATAATCGCTATAAGATATATCTCTATCGCGTAATATATGTTTCTCATCATACTACGATTATAATGCATTTAATTATAAACAGATCATTTATGAAGCGTACGTAGGTTGTGATCTATTTTTCATTGTGTTTGTAAACTAAATAAATTAACATATTTATTTAAACTTTGATTCAATCAAAATATTTTGGTGAATCAAATCTGATCCATAAGGGTTAAAACCGGCATCCTGTCATGATATTGCTGTTCCTCTCGCACAGTGCGGACAAACCTCTGAAGCAAGACCTCGTCGCGTTGCGCTTTATATCAAAAAGTCCGGAAAAGTCAAGTCATATTGAATCATAAATCTTGTTCAGTGGAACTTTCCACGTGCTTTGCGTATGAGAAAATTGAATTGATTAATGTTCACACGAGCCTTTTGGTATGAGATTTTTTCTCGCTCATTGTAAACACGGTAAATTTGAATACGGTAAAGTGGCGGCACTCTAATTAAACATTGTTTTTGACGAATACTATTGCGCTATAATTTTTAATTGAAAATGACGGTTATTCAGATTTTTGTTAAAGGCACTGATGGGATTAACTGTTGTTTCAATTTTGATAAAAGATTTCAAAGATCCATTGAAAACTTCACCTATTCTGAAATAAATATGCATAAATATTACGTACATTTTTTTCAGTTACAAGCATCACATCAGCAAGGTATCAAATTACAATTTTACTCTTTAATTAAATTTAGATAATTATTATATAGAATTCATAGATACATACCGTAAATACATGAGTATATTTTAGTACAATAATAGATACGCTGGGAAAAATTAAACGAAAGTGTTTATTTTAAGTGTATTGCAATCTTCAAGCACAAAAACAATTATTTTATTAACATAAATAATATGACAATTTTAAATGTAAAATATTTGTTATAATTTAAATGTTGTTTAATACAAAAAAACACAACAAATCACTACTTTTTAAAATAACACCGAAATGTCAACATCACAAGGTACATCGCAAAAAGACTTGCTGGCAATAGGGACTAAAGAAAGCTCCTTGTAATAGTATTAATACAAATCAATAGTTACATAATTTGGATCTTAACATCCATAAAAAAAGTGTAAAAATATAGTCAAGTACGGTAATCGAATCGGCAACCCTCAATTTTGAACAGTTTCAACTTACTACTATACTACTGTGGTTGACAAAACCTGAAAGACTGTATTAAACTGGGAAAAGAAAAAGACTTACATGTGTACTGTATGACATATATTGGTAGGCTAATAAATAGCACATCGGACTATCAAACTGAGAGTCTGTATTTGAAAAAAATGCATAGTTTTTTTTCATACGACTTTGAAACTAGCACATGAACTAAATTGATTGAGCTAATAATTGAAGATTATTACTTGTTTTTTTGTATTCAAATATTTGAAAAACTAAGCAGTGCCTTAATATTTCGAATCATATTAAAGATTGGATACAAAAGTCTACTTAGCTATCGATGAGTAGATATAAAATCAGATTGAGTTTTTCAGATTGCATTAATTTTCTTTTACTTCAATTTAGTATGATAACATCATAAAAGTAGTAATAGTAAATTACTGTATTGCAATAAAGAAAAAAAGCTTAAATTATTATGGAGCATTTTAATTATTTTCAAATTTCTATCAGGAAGTCCGAAAACTCTTTGCTCGTTACAAAGAATGGACGCACAGTTCACACGGCAGAGGCAGTAGGCATTCTGTTAAGTCATCGTTCTACTTTGTAAATAGTAAATTGTTAAGTTGAAAAATCCCAGTAAAACAATCATCGCAATGCAGCGAGAGGAATGGAAACACTTTGAAATATCATCCTTGCTAGATTTGAGTTTCATAATACGCTTTGTATCTGTATTAATATTTTACGGACTTGCCCATAAGATAAAATAATATTAAACTGAGGTTGTATTTGTTGTACAAAGTTCTATTCTGTAATTACTGTTTTTTTTTTTAAATTTCATTTAATCTATTCAATATTCTCAATTTTATATTAATGATATTTTTTTTATCTTTATTTATATTAATCTCATTCGAAATCATAAATACAATATAAAAATAAATAAGTATTTTATATTAATTATTTATCAACAAAATTTACAGTTTAAATAATTTAAGTTTTTATACACTTGTTTTACAAAAGT
The DNA here is from genome assembly GCA_036584705.1 of Rhyacophila sp. 25_7. Taxonomy (NCBI): domain Eukaryota; kingdom Metazoa; phylum Arthropoda; class Insecta; order Trichoptera; family Rhyacophilidae; genus Rhyacophila; species Rhyacophila sp. 25_7. The sequence goes on along the minus strand of JAPMAE010001823.1, from coordinate 11,580 downwards.
GTTATATTTGTACATAATTCATTTTCTGATGCTAGTTTAGTCTTTATACAATCTATGACCGTATATTGAAATTTATATAAAAAAAAAACATTTTATTAAATATTATATTTCTAATTTAATTTAATAGATAGTTTACTATAAACTTGTTGGTTAAACCTTAGTATAATTTTATATGTTATGTATATTATTTTTATTGAAAAGTGGGATTGGGTATTAAAATTAATTATCTCCTAAAAATATCGTAAAATGAGCTATTTTTTCAAAATACTCACTAATATAAGATAAATTAACACCACTGTAAAAAATTACATTACCCAGCACACAAGAAGTACAATAAAAGAAAAAAACCACTTGTAAAATAAAATTTATTGAACACGTATATTTAAGTGATATCAATCGAAATATACCGATTTATTTAATACGAAAAGGCAGCGCGTAGACATTTGTGACATAAATGTGGTAATGGAATATCATGTAATGAGCGTTTAAATATTAATAATAATAACATACATTGTATTAAATGCTTAAATAATATTTTTATGTTTATATCCGCTACAAAAGTTTTAAGTTTACTGCGTATTGATTGAACGGACCATAGGCGAGAGCTTTCATGATAACTGAGGCGCGACCGGTAGCTTTTCTACATACAAACATGTTCCCATGTCGCCAGCTTTGAAAGGCATAGGGGTTATGTTTATTGTGTTGATTTGACGACCAATTTGCACCTCCGTGTATATATTATTCTCTCATAGAAGCGGGAACTGTTTCTTGGGAATAAACACAGACCTATTAGATCCTTCCTCCTAATGGAAAGAAGCTTTCAAAATAATATAATCTCATCCGCAGTAGGAATATTATATATGCACCCTTTCAATGAAACAAACATGGATTCTATAAAATATGTAAAAATTATCATGTAAAATCTAAGTCTCATAAAAATGTCTGTAAGGTTGGTAAAACTCAGAATATTTCTATATTTATATTACACAATATCTATATTACATTGCTATCCATAATTATACTGCTTTTTCAATGATATTATATACGAGTAAGGTGTAGTTATTTGAATTTATTTAGTTTCAATATTTAGTATTTTATATTACAGAAAAACTTGTCACATTACAGTATAGATTATTTCTCCCTTGCTGCGGGTTAAAGATAGTGTATTTTCAAGTAATGTAATTTAAATTCTAAAACTCTAAAAGACTGTAAATATATTTAGAGCTTGAAAATATAACCGATGAGTTGAGCTAACACTTGACAACGTACTACAAAAAAGAACTGGCAAGACATTATTAATAGTAAAAAGAAGCAGTACTAACGGTTAAAAAATTAATTGTGAGTGTATCAATAACCCAATTCAGATATTAAGTCTAAGATTAAGCATTAACAAAGTAAATCGATAGCTAAAAAACATAAATGAGTGCATAATGTTTTCGATAGAGCAGACTCTAAATTAGTAATACATTGAACACGATATGCGAGAACTAGATGGTTGTTGGACATATTGTCATCCAAAAATAATAAAAATATGACACAGGCTTTCCTCAAAAGCTAAATTACTGAATAAATTGGTTAACGGCAGATATGAGGTAATGAAATAATAAGACTTCATAAACGTATAATTAAAAAAATCCCTTCGTTAAATAATGGATATACCCCCACTAATAATGCGTGTTGGAGTTTTCAATTTTTTTATAATATTGCTTAAGTTTAAACATGCATAAGAAATGCTGAATTCTATGTTTACGATTAATCATCCATTGATCAGTATTCATAAGCCCTTTAATGTTATAAAACTGAATTCTTAGAAAAATAAAACCACACTATGGATTTTATTACTTTAAATTTATATAATATAACAAAAATACTGATTTTATGACATTTTTTTTGTTGGATTATATTCATAAATTATAACTTAGAATCTTAAAGTGAAAATGAAAGAATTTCTGTCTTTACTGGTGTTTCGTCAAATATTTACGGAAATGTATAGTGATGTTTGTTTATACTCGTACCTTATATTCTGTGCACTATTTTTTATTATGTTTTATGAATGAATATGCTGATGTGTTTTAATATAAAGCATCCCTTAATCTTTTTATTTACAAGTATGTACCGGAAGAGATAAGCGTCTATCCGTTACCGAAAGGTGTATTTATGTATGCCAGGTTGGTGTGCATTGTGTTGCGGGTATGCGCACAGAAGCGGCGTCATCTTTCGCTGTCCACTCCAACAGGAGCGGTCGAATTTGGCCCCAAATAAATGGACGGGCCCTATGTTAGAAAGGGACCGGCCCAATCAATTATTATCGAAGAGGCAGGGTCATCAACTCTCTCTTATTCATTGTCATAAAAAAATATTCGTAAATATATCATCAAAAAATTATTCAGCATTTTCGACTGTTTTGAATGGAATAAGTTTGATTACATTCAAAAGTTTATTGACACATCATAACAATGAGCTAATTAATTATTCTATTTATGTATTTGTTTGTTTTATGTTAGGTTTAATTGAATACAATCATAATAATAGTGGTACCTTTCAACATTACTATAATATTGTAAGGATTTTACCAGGTCAATCTACTTCCTATTGTTTTTAATTTTTCATAATTTTCACATTTTTATTATAGAAAAATTGCTTAAATACAGCCATGGTTTACTAAATAATCAATTTCTTGTTATTTTATTATTTTGATTAAAAGTTTTGTCACAGTTGGTAAAGAGATGAAGACGTTATTCGTAACTTGTGGTACGCTATTACCTACAACACATATTCTCATCTATTCGAGGCCTCGCATAGAAAAAGTTCAGACCTTTGATAACTTATAATATTTTCTTTACTTGACAACTAATAAATAATTTTGGAATTTCCTATCTGGCAACCCTATTGCTCCCCGCGTAGTGTATAAATGTAATTGTACCGACATGCCATGCAAGGAATTTCAACGGACTCAATTCGGGCGGCGTCGGTGCGAAGAGTTAGTTAGCCCCCGTCTCCCTTCACTTATTCTTTACTCTCCCCGCGCCCTACCAGTGGAAAGTAGCAACACTGCCAACAAATCTGGCAACATTGCGGCGAAATACACCAGTCAAGCGTGGTTACCAATCATTATAAAGAATATATTTATAATAATACCATAAGTAATATAAGGAATTATTATATATGCGTTCACATGCAATAACTATTTTCAATGACAACTGTGGATACCAAAATTTAAAAAAACGTTAAAAAAAATTGTGTTTTTAATATAAAATATGTGAAAATAGGCAGAATGAAAGAATAATGGGTAAAAAATACTCCTTTATAATTTGTGAATCGTTTGTTCACATATAACCATAAAATATATTACATTTAAATAATATTAACTCGTATATCTTCAACGAAACACATGTGATGTTTAAATAATTTATTTACTTACAACGATAATAATCTACGATAATTCCGTATTTATCATATATCCTAATTGTGTATATATATATATGTGTGTGTGTACAAATATAAAGAATTGATCTATGAAGAAACTGCTACTGTACGTTATCAATTCAAACAAAAATATTGCAACCACGCGCGAGAGTTATTTTTAAGATTACTCATTTTTTTTAGATTAACAAGAATCTGGTCTTAAAATACAATACACTTTACGGACATAGTGGTATACTTTAAATGTACTTGTAAATAAAGAATGTAGGTGTCGAGTTAATACTACTACATGTATACGAATATATCAGAGTGAAAAAACTATTAGGAACTGATTGATATCAAAAAATTCTCCCACTCAAAATAATTGTGATTTGTGTCAATCAAATTGAGGCATAGTTGAGAGAAAAACAAAATACCCTAAGTTGAGAACTCCAGTATCGCGCCAATGGCCGCAACCTCCGTTCCCCCACTCACCCTCGCACCGATAAACAACTCGCGAGCTTTAGAATGAACCACAACCAGAACATCCCAACGCCAGCGATGCTACCTAGCATTTCCGCCGTTTTGAAAACACAATATTCAAATAAGCCCGTGTTTTTCTCCGCATCACCAGGAATCCAGATTCGGATTTCGTCGTCTCCGTCCCTCTAATGGAGGATATATCTATTTGTTTCCGAGCCGCGAAAAAAAAACGAAAGAGCGCGGATAGCGGCGTCCCGTTCCCGCTAAAGGGAATGTTAATAGGGCCTCCCGTTCGCACCTGACAAATGTAGTCGGATTCCTGAGACACCGCCGCCGTATTGAAGATGGACTCTCGCTTTATCCGTAAATTTTGGCCTTTATTATTGCACCGCGCAAAGTGGAAATGGTCGCAGCTCACCATCCTTACACTTTGGGCGTGAATCATTCACCATGGGCCATCATCATAAGGAAGCGATTCGTCAAGTTTAGAGATCGGTAAATATACTGCTTGAAAGAGATGATAACATGTACACATCGATGCAAAAAAGCTTTCATGCTGTTCGAGTAACTCATAAATGGCGTATGGCAATTATAATACATATGAAGTGTAGAATCAGAAGCAATAAACGCGGTTTAATTATGCATGATCTTTTTTACCTAGGCAAACAAATTCAAATTAATAAATAATAAAAATCATTAAACCCGAAGATGGAGTAATATTTCCATAATGATAAACTGAATCTAAATAAAAAAATTCTTTGTAAAAAATGGGGTATTAAAATCCGTTGAATAATTTACTCAATTCAAACTTTCACTAGCTAGTCTTTATTATGTATAAAATACTAATGTCCATCAATATTCTGTAACCAATTTGATCTACCATTAATATTTAGTGTAAAACATATTATATCAAAACAATACAGTTTTGTTTACTTATTTGTAGCATGAAAGTTGGTTTCATCTGTTGAAATATTTTTAATCGATAATAAGCAATGATAATGGATTTCTTTAGATATTTTTTTTGCTGATAATAATTCTAGCTTATCGACCAATTTAACTCTGATATAGATAATATCTTGAAGGCAAAAAGACTCATATGAGCAAGTCATGTCGTTGAGTGCGGTGAATCCATAACCCTCAACAATTAGTTTGAAGGAACTCCAAAATATAGTCAACCCTTTAATCATTCCAAAACGAGATATACAATTAACATCACTACAAACACATAAATCTTGATTGAAGACAAAAATCCAGAAACAGAAAATTATAGATTGAGATCATGTAATCGGTCATGAAACTGAATAGATCATTACTCCATAGTATTGCCCTATTACATAACGTTATATAGTTAATTGCTAAAATAATTTTAATTTAGAATTAATCGTACCGTTTTCTTGAGCATATAAAAACTACAACGTTGTAACATAAAATTGTTTTCAGTGTGAAAATACTACACTCAAATATTATATTGATAATAAGTGAAGATGAAATATATGTATACCTTTAACTTAAGTTTTAATATATATTATTTTTTAATAATAGCATTGTTCGTTTTCTAGCTATTTAAAGACATACTCGTACATACATTTTTATTACATTCATATAACCGATTGATTTTTGTGGATTTAAATGTTACCAGTATTTTTAAGGTGCATACAAATCATTATAAACTTTTCATCTCATCAGTGGCGTAGGTATATATTTTAAGTTTAAATAAAAAATAATAATAATACTTATAATATGTTAGCGCATATATAGTATAAAAGACTAAGACATTTAATAAAATTACAAGAATACTATTTGTGTTCTGAAACAAATATCTACAATAATTAGGAATATGCTATTTTATATCGGCTCCATTTTCAATGCTTATTTTTGTAGTACGGTTAACAATACAAGATTGTTTCGTTTAGTTTTCTATGAAAATTTTTGTAGTCTTTTATACATTTTATTATATTAAAGTTTTCAACACTCGCTATTGTTATTGGAAAAATAAATATACATATAGTATTACTTTTCAAAAATCACTTTCCAAGCAATCCTATTTTGTAACGAGCAATTCTAATCTTGTTGAATTGGGTAATGGGAATGGTAGATTCAATGCCCAGTTCACCTGGATCCTCATGATTTCGCAACGAGATAGCCACGCCACTGGATGGTATGTCAATTTAACATTCCATCAAATCATGAGTAGGCATGAAATATTTTATTAATGAATGAGAGTATGAAAAAATGTGTCACGCATGATGAGTTGATATGAAGAAACATTTTCATCGCCCAAGAGCTACAAAAGGTGACATCAACGAGCGATATGTCGTCAAACCCACCACCATTAGCAATCGAGAAAAACTCGTGTGATTAGTAGATAACCATTAAAACTGTGTATGTATGTACATATATGAAATACATTGAAAAGCAAATGTACTAAAGTTATTTCAATGAAATGATCTTACAGTTTATGTTTATTAATTTTTATTACATTTGTCCTGAAATTTTTAAGTAAATTTGTTCATTAATTAAATTCTCCTAAATAAAAACGTTACATAGGTATTTCAGCAATTACGATAACGTATCATGGTTATATATATATAATTAAATGTTAATTTGATTTTTGTACCTCAAAATGCTCTTCTTATATTTTCATTTGTGTTTGGATCCATGTATTTCCATAGTACATCTGCATATAGTATAAATAATTATTTTATAACTGAAATTGATGGCTTTGTACCCGAACTTGAAATTGGTTGCGTTTATTAGCAACAAGTTTTTGGTGGTAATTTCGTGCACGCATGGTACGACCTACACCACTTATAATTGGTATGTTAAGTTGTTTTTGGTTTACTTTAATGTTAAGAGATATTTCAGAAAGCTTTGAAAAGTACATGCACAAAGCAGTTAATTTATATAAATATATAGAAAAAATATTATCTACAAAATAAGTAAAATGACTAACCAAGTTAAGTATTCAATTTTTAATAAACGGTTATTTAAAAATATTCAGATGAATTCAATAATAATGAGAGGAAAAATCAACATATTTAGATGTACAATTTCGTCAAAGAAAACTAAATTTAAAATTTATAACGTAACTATGAATTATAGATTTGTATAAATGTGAAACTTAGAGGCCGAGAAAAAGCAAGAAAATGCTATCCAGGTTCTCAAAAAATATATGACAAAGAATGCTTAGTAGAGTTTAAAATGACTATGCATTTTGCATTTGTAGTAATGATAATCTTCATATAATTAACTTTTCACACTATCAATCTTATATAGATAGCCATTATATTGACGTAGTAACGCAGTTTTAATAATATAATAAATGCATATGGAACTATTATAGAACCAAAATCTAGTTATATTGTGTTTTTATGTACTGTTGTATTAAAATGGATAATTTTGAGAAAAATTTTCGCCTTTGAATATTCATCTTAAGAATTTTATGAATAACTTGACTTTCAGTTTTTTATTATACTATTTTATACGAGTATACTACCAATTTCATTTAAGTATCAAATTTAATCAACAAGATACATGTAATAAAGTACTACGTAAATATATTATAAATATGTCCAGGTTTAACTAGTATTTAGTCGAAGTTTAGGCGACAGAGACAGTCGAGTGCTCCCAATGTCTCGGAGATAAATAAGAACAAAAGTGTTTTGTCGTGGGCTGTGGTTGGTATAAGAAAAGCCAGCAAATACAGATACAGATAAAATGCAAATGCGTGGAAGCTTACACGCGCGCCCTGTGCAACAATGCAATGGCGTATTCAAGGAAGAAAATGGTAAACACTTTTATACTGAAATAGTACCATAGTCTGAAACCTAATTAAAGATTTATCATTTAGCTCCTAATTTGTACTTTAAAGCTTGCAATAAAAACTGGATGTTTTAAAAAATTCAGAATAATATAACAAGCATTTACTTAAAATAATGGAACTAACTAGTATCTAGCTTATTTTCAACGTACTAATTAATATAAGCGCTTATTTGCTGCAAGAAATATTTACCACTGAACCAAGCAAGATGTTGTAAGTTTAAAATAATATATACAGACAGCGTTAATATAACCGTAGCAAATCAAACAAACAGATAGTTACTTCTCAGCTTAAAACTAAAGAAAATTCTAAATATTTGTTTCGTAAATATTCACTACTGCTATAAAACATAGAACGTAGTTCTATATAACTATTTACAGATAGAAATGTTTTAAATATATGTGGATTATTTAATTTGATCACATTAAAGCTATTAATAGTAATAAAATTAAAATTTTACAGCATAGTAAATTAAAAATGAAGTGATAATTTAAAGTACAATGTTGTATGGAAAAACAATACAATATAACCATATAAATAACGATTGTATCTAAAAATAATATATACTGTAAGCGTCCCCATCTCTTATATGCCGAGTTTTATTAAGTTATTCGATTAAATTTTAAAAGCTATTATATATGATAGAGTGATAAAACTGTTTAATTTACTATTGGGCGCTACTGGTAGAGCATAATACAGATACTGCGCCCTGTAAATGCATTTGATTTTGCTTTCATGAACTGGAAAATAAAAAAAATCTATTTGTTAATACATGTATATTTGTCATTTAGGTAAATTTATACTATTATAAAAACATGTAACATCACACAGTGAGATAACAATTATAATTTATATATGAACAATCTCTTCCTAAGTGAGAGTGTATAAGATTATTAAAATGGGAGGTGTGAATTCCATTTTGTGTGTAGCTTTGTATTAATGTCTTCTTTTTATAACTCAACAATGATAGATTTGTTTACTTTACTAACAATATTTAATGAAAAGCTATTGCCTTGAAATCATACGATTTTATTTGAAATATACAGTAGTTTCAATCCACTACTGGATCATGAATTTCGCTTTTTACAATGCCTTCAGCTCTAATTCATTTAATAACAAATATTTCCTAGCATTTATTATGTATTTGTTAATTATATAGCGACTGTATATTTTTCAATAATATTATATTAACTCCTCTGGATAAAAATGACGTATTTTTAAGGCTATATGATATTCTTTAATATGTTGTAAATGATATATGTAAAATATTTTGAAGGAATTGTATTTGTACAATATAGGTACACTTTTACTTAAAATCCAAGCTTTATTTCGGTGAATGAACTTCACTTATGCTTAGCGCGAAATAATATTATTTCTCCAACGCTCCTTTATTCCGGCTGCTGTGAACGCATACCGCAGTAGTTCGACTTCGATCTTCTCGGGCGATCTTCGCTGACAGATACGGTAATATAGGCGCAGATACGCCATTAACCTTCCAGCGAGCTGGCCAGGCTACGAGACGTACTCGACTGCCTTTCCTCGAATCGACTAAGCGGCCTCCGCGTGGCTTTCATATGCTCGCGAAACAACATGAACTAGAACTAATTGGTCGTGGAAACATAGAACAATAAAGTTCTATTTTTTACATTCAGAGTGTTATTTTTTATTATTAATTTTATCTAATTGATGTCGACGATTTCGTTCGGGTATTGTTAATTGAAATAGTATTGAACTTATATTAAAATAACCAGACTTATTATTTTAAAAACAGTTTTTTGCTTCATTAATTAAATTGTTATAAATAATACTATTAACAAGTAATTGACAAAAACATCAGTTCACTCGCATTTCATTATCATTTTAATTCATTGCCAGTAACGTACATAAATAAGTTTATGTCAAGTATTTAAAACACTTGAGACTACATTACATTAAATGAAGAAATTCCCGAAGTATCTTGTCGTTAATTAAATGCCACGTATGGTTTGCAGGCATTTCAATACGTACGATTCCAGTGCTAATCAAAAAGTTTATTAATTTAATTTCTTCACCATTATTTAATTAAAATAGTTTTAAGAAGCTTAATTTTAAGATTTATTTAAAAAAATATAAACATTAATTATAACTATAATATAAAGAACATATCTTTTTATAGTTGTGTATTTTACATTCATTTTTATTATTGTATTTTTATATTTGCAATACTAAATAAATTTCATGCTTATTTCAGAATTGGATGCTTGATGTGATGAGTACTAAAAGGAAAAGTATATGAAAATTTCTAATGCACGTAGTTATAAATTATTTGAATATTAGTCTTGACATTTATTTCTTTATAATTTAAAGAGTAAGATGTCAATTTCAAAATATATCAATACCTATTTTTTTAAAGATAAACAAAGAAGAAAAGAAAGAATATATCAATGACTTTTACAGTCATCACTTAATAAGAATGATTCATAATATATTATAACTATTTAATATACAGGTAAAAACAAAAAAAACTAACTAAACTATTATTTTGCGAATTATTAATAATGTAACGAAAACTTTATAAATCTATTTTACTATACATACACGTTGAATACTACTTTAAGTATGTAGATATTCAAATATCTTTTATTATGAGTTCTTAGTCAAAATATATTGTAATTCAAAATATGATTAATTAATTTACTGTATATGTGTGTAAACGTCACAATCACAATCAAATGATAATTATAAATATACAATATATATAAAACAATCCGATTTTTGAGATTAAGAAAAGTATCGTAGAAAATATTATGATATCATTTTAAGGAATGATTTACTAGTTTGATGTAAACATATCATAAATATATACGAGTATTGTGTGTATCTTCATGTTTCGTATTATCTTTAAAAAATCGATACATAAAATATGACAAAACCTTCATTTTTGTCATAATTAAC
>JAPMAE010001822.1:5424-16687 GCA_036584705.1 Rhyacophila sp. 25_7 | reverse complement strand
AATAAACAAATTTGCATAATTATGTGATGTAGGTGCAAACATTAATCCCAAAAACTCGTTCGGAAAACCTACGTTTATACGATGATCTTTCGAAAACGGTTTTCATAACATTTTTATCAAGACAATTATTTTATTTGTAGATTATTTAAATTATTCTTAGCTTTTCTACGACATCTGTAGAAAACATTTATTTTTATTCTATATTTACTCGTTTGTTTTCGTCTTTTGCGTTATTTTATAGATCACAAGCAAAAGCTCATTTTGAAAGCTTACTTTTAATATCTTGTCAGATTCTTGTTATAATTTATCATTCAAAATGCTACTTCACTCACCATTTCATAATACTTTTGCATGTACAGTATATATCATATGTGCTCTGAATGAGTATGATAAGGCAAATATGCTTATTTTTTATCTTGGTATCTTTACCTAGATGAAAGTTACAGTCATACGTATACAATTATTATAAATACGACTAATATGACACGTGTAGGCTGTAGAATTTTCTTTCGAAAAAATAGAAGTTTTCATGCGGGACAGCCGAAAAGGCCAATTTCTATAGTAAATACCTAGCACAAAAACCCTCCGCACAAACAACCTTAAAATACTTGTTTGAAATTTGTTTTGTTTGAACGAGTATTGGAAAGGGAATGCCGAAGGACGTGCTGTCCCGTGACGTGAAAAAAATAAGTCATGCTTTAAAAATCTCGCATTCAGTGAATTTTAATATTATTTACTCTTAAATATTTTAGTGTTCATTTAAAAATTTTCCATTCAATGTATTTCCTTTTTTAAAATAAGTTGAATTAATTTATTTACCTTTATAATTATATATCCTATTATTTTCATTCTCGAATATTGCGTAATTACATAACAATGAAGAAAAGTAACTTTTTTTTAAATATCTAAATACCAAACTAGACAGCATTATACTGAGTAAGGGAAAGCGAAAATTATTAATTTATTTTAATTAATTCATAAATATATTAAAATAAAGCTAATTTTGTATAGTTAGAACGATCAAAAATAAATAAGCGAGTACGGAAGACGAGTAATTATATTTACAATCAAACGTAAAAACGTTCATTTTGAATTTACTTATTTTACACGCCTTAATTGAAAAAATTACGTAATTGTTATGTTTAAAAGATTTTTCATTTTCAAAACTTGCTTTTAATGTTGCTTAAAGCTGAATGTTTACGACAATAAGGCTCATATAATTAAATTGCAAAATAACAAATGAAAAATACCTAATTAGGGTATTGGACTTAAAGAGTGTTTTATTAAAATTGATGATAAGAAACGGACAGATGGATTAAAATAATATCTAATATATTTTGTGGTACATTTATTATTCTTAAGCACCATTTATAAATTAATTAAATATATATGCATGTCTTTTAATAGACGCAGTGTATTGTAATCATTTTTTAAACTGTATATTTGAAAGTTTTCACCTTTTAGCAGATGATATATGAAGCGTCTAGTTATAAAAAGCGATATAAGCACATTTTGTCGAAATCGAGAAACAATATGTTCACATTCTACGCATAATTTTACACTATGTGTGAAAATTTAATGTTTAAAAACCCAATGTAAACTTATATATATAACATATTGAATTGTGTTTATATAGCTTTTTGTAACTATACGCTTTGTATTAGTTATTGCAATACGTTTGAGTATGAGACTACATTAAAATACATGGATGTCATTGAGGTTTTTTTGTTTTTTGTTTACTGATGTAATAAAACAGGCAATTGAAAAACGGAAATCTTTTAAAGAGCTTTATCATTATTTTTACTGCGCTTTTAAAAGAGAGTACGTTTTTAAATTAAGTCGCTGTAAGTTAATTACTTTTATTGGAACACTTTGTTGCACTTGACAACTGAGATTCATTCCTGCAAAGTATTCTACATATTATTTTTTTGTCGGAAACATTATCAAGTTTTCTTATATTCTTAATAGTAATGGTTCTACTCTAATATAAAACCAATAGTTAGATTAATTTTTTGTCGATTTTTTTTAAAGTTATTTTTTAGTCTCAATCAGTATTCTTTAACTCATTGCTCGCTACCTATATAAATACACTCACTAAAGACAAAAAAGACTAGTGAGACTCAACTTCAGTAAAGAAAATTTAAAAGTTTTATTTATTAACCATCGTTAACATTTTAAAGGTTCAGATATAAAACTTTTGAATCTTTTTTAACGGTTAATGGCGTAATAAGTACGCTCTATCACATATGATAGAACAATAACATGCTATCTATTTAACGCGTGTTCTTTCAAATAGTAATATTTTTTTGTTGTATTATAATCATTTCTTGTACGCTGAGTGATGTACATAGTTTGTATATTTAACGGTGACCTATCAAATACTTACATATTTACATAGTTACATATTGTGAGTATTTTATTAAGTTGCTATATTTTTTAATCGAAAAATATATAATATAATTTAAAAAATAAGTTTTCAACTTGTTTTCACCAAAGATTGACCTTTCAACCTAAAATTCACTTATCGATGAGTCTCTGGCATAAAATGGTTATTATATGTTTATCAAACTTATTATGATATGAAAGTAATAGTAACACCATTAACAAGCAATTTTTATTAAACAATGTTAAAAGAATAAATTATTTTATTTCTAAGTATTTATTTTCTTCAAGAAAAATGGTGAATCAATTGCAAATAACTCGTTGTTTTTATATTGCATTTTCTGCAGACCGCCACTGATTTTGAATCACCCATATCATTAGTTTTCCATCTTCTACGCATTTACTCTTTGTGCCATGTCATTTTGAATCTAATTTGATGGCTATTCAATGTGCAAGTCTTAACCTATAATAACGAACTCCTTTATGTAGCAAGACGTTGAATTACTTACTTTATTGGCATTTGTCATTTTTGTTTTCTTTAGAATCTTTGTAACTGAGTATTTTTCGTTTGAATAACATTAACTTATTTTTATCTTTTACAAGAGTGCATTTATTAAATAACGTATACGCACGAAGTAACTGTTAAACTAATATATATTTAATACATATATTTTTAAAACAAAATAAGTTTTCAAAAATTGACAATTACGTGATAATAAAACTTCATTACATGTCTACGTGAGACGAACGCAATATTAATTTGTTTTAATACATAATTTATCGTAAATAAACATTTTATTCATATTCTCATTAGTAATGTAAAATTATGTCATTAATATAATAACACAGTTTGAATATATTATACAAACTATAAACTATTTAAATAATCAATATTGCTTTCGAATAAGAATATTTTTAACTAATAAATTTAGTATATTTGCTATCAATTAAAATAGGGTTTCCCAAATCGTATTTAGCGGATCACTAGTGCTCCGTGGGAAAGTAAAAAGTGCTCCGCAAAAAATATAATTTGTCTAAAATGTGTTGATTATATGTCATACATACTCTTCAAATTACCCAAGGTACTCCGTCAAAATTCAAAGACATTTAAAGTGACCTACCAGAAATTTTTTTGAGAAACACTGTATTAAGGATTGATAATTAATAAAATTATATTTAATCGTAACAACATACATTCGTATTTTTTATGGACTGGTATTAATTTATTTTTATATATTTGTTTCAGGTAAGCTTTTTGCGCAGTAAGATATACTACTAATCAAAAACTCGCGCTTTTTAACTACAGAACGTAAGTATAATATAAATATATTGCACCCTTACTTTTTAAGTATTTTATTCAACTCATATTCAATTTAATTAAATGCAAAAAATATCTTAACTTACTCTAATACAAATTAAACTAACATGTTTGTTTTTGACTATATAATTAATATTTAAAACTAATTAGTATTATTTTTTGTTTTATTACAGATATTTTATAAAACTGTAATAATTTATTTCCAATATTTCAATATATAATAAATTTATAGACCATCAATTTATATTTAAAAAAAGAGAGAGAGGAAATTTATTTTCATTAACACGTTTATATTTTATTACGTATCTATGACCTTTTCCTGTTTTCAACATAAAGAATACTTAATACCCATTAAAACATGTTAAAATTTTAAATGTATAAAAGTAGAGAAAACGTTCAGAGTTATATTTTTGGTTCGAAAAGGTAATTATATTTTTAATAAATAACAATGAAAGCCTGAAATACTCAGGTCCACATAATTACGTCACAGCTCAGGTTAAAGAAAGAAACACGAATCTCTTAAGTACAGAACCGTTTTATTTATTGAGTAGAATACGAATTTATTACTTGAAAGAAAAATTCACGTTGCCTTTCAACACCTATAACGAGCTCTTAAGCTTCGAAAAATAGAAAATGTAAGCCTGTATTCAATATAAATAATACAATGACAAATATTGTGTCAAATTAGATTGGTTGAAAGTATCAACCGACATATAAAAGATAAAGGTTTTAACGTATATTTATTTATTATTATATAACTATCAGAGCAACGTTTTTTATTATTTTTTATACAAATCATTAGAAATTAAACGTAACAATATCTGTATCGGTAGACATTACAACATATAATATATTGTATACCATAATAAAAATACAGTGAATTGAAAGTATAGGATTTTTGCGGAAACTTAAATAAAAATGTGATATATTATACTTTCATAGCAAAACATAAAATGTTATTTTAAACCACGTGTTTTGGGTTATTTTTATAATACAAAATTTTCACTATACTTGACTAATGTTTATTCTACATATGCGAGTAATCTGAAAAAAATACTAAGCATTGAATTCAAGCCCTTATATGCTTGTACCTATTAGAATGCCCGCATTTTTATAATTTAAGTCGATAT
Organism: Rhyacophila sp. 25_7; assembly: GCA_036584705.1. Lineage (NCBI taxonomy): Eukaryota > Metazoa > Arthropoda > Insecta > Trichoptera > Rhyacophilidae > Rhyacophila > Rhyacophila sp. 25_7. The sequence continues at coordinate 11,857 of JAPMAE010001822.1, read as the reverse complement.
TAGTAGAATATGGTTATAATTTTATCCTTGGTATGTTTCAAATATACAAATTAATTATAATTTGAGACGTATAATACAGGAAATATGTCCCAATTAACGATTTAACATTACTCTTTGTTTACAAAAATTAATTAAATTTTTTTGTCTGATATGGAAACAAAAAATATCTGCTACGTGTTTGTTTTATGTATGAATTGCGTTAGTCTGATTGCTATGCATTGCATTTCACAAAGCAATCTAGTGATTCCAGGCAAAAAATATGAGCGTTGTTTACGATGTTATAAAAGAAAGAATTTATCACTTTGTAGACGAGACACTTTGTACGTACAGTTTGCGTGTATGATAAATACTGTACATTTGTTTTAAAGCAACTCAAAAGTAGTATGTATAATATTAGTATGATTATATGAAATAAATTAAACTTAGAATTATTAAAATATCCTGGCTATAAATAAGTTAATATTTCAAAAAGTTTATATCATATTCATTTTCTTTTAACCACGTCCTCTCCGAAACAAACCATATAGATCACCACAATGTGAAGATTATTTTGATAGTTTTTTTACAAGTAATAATCGTCAATTATCAGCTCAACCATTTCGGGTTCGTGTCCTGGCTGCAATACAAATGAATAAATATTTGTGAAATTCCCAACCAGCATAGGTCTCAAACCTGTGATCTTCAGTTTGTGAGTCGGATGCGCTATTCACTCACCCATGAGGGTGACTGAATATTCATATTACTAGCTATACATTTATTTAAATGATTACAATGTTAATAGTATCGTCAACTACAATGTAAAATCACATATAATACATATTTGATGGCTAACGGTATAAATGACAAATAAAAACTTAGATTTATTACATTAAAATATTTTGATTTGAAAGTGGGATGAACAAATCGCTCATCAAAACTATGCCATTAACTAAAATATCTAAAACTCTCTAATATTGATGACATGGCGCATTGATTCAGTTTCACGGTCAACGCACGATCACACTTTAACGATCTCTGTTTTTTGCTCCCTTCATTGACGTCTCTCGTGGTCCACATATTTCATTATACCATTCTGATATCATTGTAAAACATTTTAATTTAGCAATTGCTTCTTTTTTGAAGAGTTCTGAATTCATCGCCATAATATAATCTGTTCACATAAGGCTTTTTGCTGTTAAGACATTAACTATGTTAAATAAAACACTTTTTTAGTATTAATGCAGAATCCTTGGATTTATTTTAATGATCCATTTTTTTAGCACATGCGTGACCTTTATTACTTTTTAAACAGACTCCAAGTATCATGCTAAAAAAGAATCAACATTTTATAAACACGCTGTTGATACGCAGTATAGTTTTCTTCTATAAAGGTAAAAATACTCTGCAATGTAATATTTTCTAATATATTTTTAATTACACTACAATGACAAAGATGATAACGCTTAATGACATAATGAAAAACAATAGGTATACTAAAATATTATAAATGTTTCGTCGTCAGTAATTTATCATTTTTATTAGTGATACTAAAATAGAGCGTTATTAAAAGTAAAATAAATAATATAACAGCTGTAACATTTTAATATAGAGTAATTAAAATCTTCTTAATCAGGGATGAAACATTCTACAATCGTGTTTGTTCCCAATAAGCTTGACATAGTCACGTAATATTACAATACGTAAATATCCCTCAGCACAATCGTGTCGATCAATCAATGTTCTAATTGGATAAGAGATAGTTGGAATGGGATCAAACCTATCACAGCTTGCCTAACGAGGGACAAACGCAAGAGTATTTTTAAAGCCATACACTGCATGATGATTGTACGAGAATTTAATACTAACACTTTCATAGTTTTAAGATTTCATTACTGTTTATTAATCTAAATGAGATACCAAAAAAATACATTTAATGAAAAAATATATGTTATTTATAAATTACTGAATAAAAATATGTTCACACTCAATGGTGAGAAATGATGGTTATATTGTATGATAGACAAATTACAATTTTTCTAAAGTAATAAATTATTATATGTTTGTTGTATTTAAAAAACATGATCAATTATTTTCATTTTATTATCAAAATATTTGATATTGTTGTGTCTTTTATTTGTATATATACGAGTATGCATGTTTGATGAACTAAAAATTTTCTGCATCTTAATGCGTCTTAACGCAAAATATAGAATATTGATTAATCTGAAACAAAGTACGTTATACGTATCTACGTTGATGTCGATGTTGACATGATTTTCTCACTTATGTAAATGGTGTTTACTAATAAATTATACAATTATTAAAAAAAATTAAATCCAGAAGGAAAATATATAGTGCGATAGAAGCAACTACTCATTTGGAAAACAATCACTTTCAGGTATAATTTAATCTAAAATCATTCTTTATTATATTCCATCATATAAATATCACGGAAAATTTTGCTTGAATATGGCTAGCTAATCTGATCTGCAATAATAATTATCAATGCAATAATCAAAGTACGCAAATGTTTCGTTGAATTTCCTCGGTAATTAAGTTCGCAGCTATTATCTGAAGGTTTTTTCACTCAACACAGAAAATACTGAAACATCTTTTTATGAATACTTTTTTTTATCATGACTCGCAATTTTTAATAATTAAATGATGTTAAGAGTAGAGAAATTAAGAATTATTGATATATCCCTTTGAATAGACATATGCCAGGAACTTTCAAGTGTTGTTTTTTTGTCGATTATGAATGATTTATCTTTTTAATTTATTATTATAATTATGTTTTAACACGAATACTAACATTTATTGTCTTTCAGATTAATTAAACATGTTTATAATAAGCACGAATAAGTTGTACATAACGTATTTTACTATATTGTTATATAATTTATTTGATGTTCAAATATTTATTGTGAATAAAATTTTCATTGAAAATAAAATACATAAAAGGTTACATTTTGCAATTGATATAACATTAATTTTATATAAATAAGTAAACACAGGTTTAAATTGAAATGCTGTGAATTATACTTTTGATTGAGAAGTGACCACTTACAATTATAAATACTACGTAAGAAATATTTGTATCGTTTTATTATTAAATCATTATATTGATAAGATTTATTACTCTTAGCGTGTAAATCTTTATGTATTTCATGATAAAAGAACAGGATTTTTGTAATTTCTTCATGGATTTCAAACTTTTCCCCATTAGAAGATTATTTTCTGTAAAACATGTTATAATTTATTATCTAAGCCCAAATCTTTGTTAATTGTTTTTAATGTAAAACATATAGCTGCCGAAATAATGCCAAGAAACAACTAAAAAGTATAGCAAGGCTGAAACAAATCTCAACATGTCGAATATTACGAATATGACAAATATAATATTTTTTTTGATAGCATAATCATGTGAACATGTAGATTAACTTTTAATTGATTATATAGACCGTGTTATATCGATAATGTGTTATAAAAGTACAGTGTTATACGAGGTCCAGATGGATATTGCATTTTTTTCATACACATTCAAGCTGTTGAAGACTCAAACTGTATTTTTTTATGTTCAAAAAAATAACAATGAACAAATATCATTCATTGGGACTAGCAATTCAAATAATTAATGGTGTATCTATTATATAGATTCCCTTTTCTAAGAATAAAAATGTATTTTTTTACCATATCCATCGTAGGAGTGTAAACATTGTTTTAAAAAATTTTATACGTTACAATTATTCATTTTTAAGTAAATTGATTGGGTTTAAGGCTTCGATGTGAATACAAATAAAAAACCTTTGAAAAATATTTTTCAATTATGGAATTAATTAATCTAGTGGTTTACTGTTGCACCACCAATTAATTAACAACTCAATCACTTTAAATAACTGATAGTTTTATTATTCTTAATTAATATTAGTAAATACACTACTAATATGTAAGATGATAGTCTCATTATCGTTTTGAATATAGTGTGAAATCGACAATTAGTTTCATCTTCTTTGCATTATATTGTCATTGAAGATAGTTATACTAAAATAAATCAGGCGGTATAGACAACATTCAATAAAATAGAAAAAAATAGATTACAAAATATAATTCTGTTTATTTTTCAAATAATTGTTTTTTCAATTTTTTCTAAGACACGAATAGTATGCCTTTTTGACCGAATTACGTTTTTTAAATACTAAAATTTATAAAATACTCTAGAATTGCTTTCATTATAAATATTATAATAATATTAAAACAAGTGTAAAATCCAAAAAAAATAACCATCTTCGAGATAAAACTAGTGTCAAATAAAATCTCAATTTGTGCAGCCAGAAGACAAAATTGAACGGTCACGCATGCAGCTCGCACACAAATGACAGTAAGCATTGTTCATTTCAAATTTTAGACACGGATTGCATATCTACGTGTGGTTGTAGAATTTTATCAGATTACATAAAAAATAACGTGGCAAATGTTATAATTTAACGTTTACTTCTTATGTTAGAGAGTGGTTAATGATTAACATTTTATACATAATTGGGTTTAAGTTTTAACCTTATAATATATATACAAACCCCAAATTCATTTTTCTGATACATACTCCAGAAGTAACACAGCACAGAAAACTATTAATGAATTTGACTAATATTTTTAACCTGACTTATTTATCTACAAATCATTACATTAAAATGAAATATGTTATTTAAAAAGCTATGTAAAATGATACATTTTGAACATAACAAATATAATTCTGCATTCACATCAATAATAAACAATCAATCACATTTTCTTAAAAACTTGTTTCAATAATTTATGTTTATATTTTTCTTTTAACATGTAATGCTCGTATATTATACATATTTTTTTAATATTATATTAAAAGGCAATATTTGCAGATTTTTCGTTGTAAAAATAATCGATATTAAACATATTATATTGAATTCCGTTGAAATTAAAAGAACATATATTTAAAAATTTTGTGCGTTTCTGATTATTGAATCAGAAATAAATAAACTATTGAGTTACAAAACAGTTTTACTATACAAAAATGCCGTTCTCAGTAATCAAGTAGATATGTTGTCTGTTAGTAAGCCTGAAGATTGCGGGTTTTAACAAAAAGAATTAAACATTCTTTCGATGTATATTTGTTACCAAAACATATTTCAAATTATTTGAGCTTTACATTAGTATGAATTGTAAAAAAAATGTTCATAAAACTTTTACACTATCGAAAATTCATTTCATTCATAACTATAATTACGTAAAAATCTAACAAACATTATTTGTTAAACAAATGCAGTTAAGACTTTTTTGGTATATATATACATATATACAAATAGTACAATAATAATAAATAACGATGACAATGAATGTTAAATAATAGTTTATCTATCTTAAATACAAACATGGTTTGACTAAATCTGTTTTATATTGTAATATAAAACTTAACTAATCACTATCGCTACCAAAAATCAGATAAAATTAATTATTTACAACTAGAAGGGAGTATTACACTGGCATCCTTATCGTAGTTTGGTTTTGTTTGCTAGACGTTGTGTTTGTACACTATTTATTCTCATTAAGTGGCACGTAGTAAAAGATCAGCGGGTTAACAATGCCTGAACTAGTCCATAGTACAAAAAGTATTGGACTGTTTTCAAAAGGTATTAAGTGAAAAGTTGATAGTAAACTTCCGCCTTGTTGTTTTTATTTTCTTTGTGTTATTTTAAGTAAAATTAATTTTGTATTACAATGATAAGAAAACGGTGTCTAGTAGAACATGATTTATTTTTAGAAAAATGTATGATCAAATTACATCGTTAATTTTAATTCTTATACTGTCATAAGTTTGACAAACATATATATTTACGCCAATCTAAAATTTATATAAACGTTTCTTGTTCTCTTTCAGTAATTTGCGTAACTGTTACCATTTTTTAAGGGCTCATTATTTGAACATTTACTTTTTTGCAGTTTTTTTGTACTCGTAATTAATTAAAACTATGTAATTATTATTAAAAGCGTACGGTAAATTTAATGAAAACAATTTGTTTTTAATTCTGACACCCTTTGCGTGTTCAAATTTTATTAAACAATACTTTTAAATAATAATAAGTACAAATATACAAGATTTTTTCAAAAACGAATTTAGTATTATCATCATTAACTATTGTAAGCTTGCAACTGAATACTAATTTGGAATGCATTATTGTGTGGAATGATATACAATCAAAGAGAACGATTTATTTTTTTACATTCACTCACAAACACATACGCGCTCACATTTCTACATTTTTGCATACCGTGTCCATACATGCGAAAAATACGGCGTACGCCCTAAATATTAAAAGCCTCATAGTTTGCAGAATTTAACTGAAATATACATTTATTTTGTACGTAACATATATGAAACGCTTCAAAAATATGCAACAGTATAACTTCATCGAGCGCAGAT
>JAPMAE010001820.1:6408-17337 GCA_036584705.1 Rhyacophila sp. 25_7 | reverse complement strand
TGTTGTATTCAAAACGAATAAAAATAGAACAATCATGTAAAACACAGATTGTAAATCGCTCTCGGCGCAGAAGTCTATGAGAACGCTGAATATTTATACATTATCATTACTCGTTGTTTAGGATTTTACACAAATAAAACAATGCCATACTTACGTGAATACATCTGACGGACACAATATATGTGCGACAGTGTGGTCAGCTCTGTGATATATATTCCAAGGGAGTTCCAAAAGTGGTATAACTTGTTTTATGTAATTTTAAAATATGGTAAAAAAATAATTTCTGGAAATGACTTCTCTTACCTGCCTCAAAAGATCGCGACAGTTTTTTAGGTTAATGAATTATTTAAAAGGAAACGCATGTTGGCTATTTGTTTGAGTTTGTAAAAAATAATTAAACCCTTGAATTTGTGAAATATTTAATTCAGAACAGTTCTTTTTAAAGAAAGAGAAGTTTATAACAAAATGTATCACATTCGAACGAGATTTTTTTTGACAGCTTTTTTAAAGTTGCATTTAAGTACTCATATAAAATTGTATTATAACGCCTAATAAGTATTTTCATTAAGAAGGTTTTTCATGCATCAAACCTTATTAGTATACATACCAAACTAGTAAATCTTAGGGTGGCTACGTGACCATGCTTTTCGTGTAAAAATTGTATGTGTTTAGTGGTTGTGCATTAATCAAAAGATAATAGATAAGATGAACGTTTACTCTTCAATATCAATATTAATACCGCTAGCATATGTTATTTAGCCTATTCACAAATAATATTCCGGTTAAATCATGTTATAGTAAATTTCGTGAAACATACAAAATACTTCGTTAGACTGAAATTTCGAAATATCGAATAAAGAAAAAAAATGACACAAATAAAAAGTTATTTCAAATTAAACACTTCCAAAACATGCTGCACATTTTATGTCTTAAGTTATACTTTAATATTTATTTAATTAAATTGAGCGTTATCGGTCAAATTTATTATTCTTTAATTTATTCAAACGTTTCGTCCAGTTTTACAAAAAAAAGTTTTGTGTAAATTTTCGTTTTTTTTTGGAATTTCTAATAGTAGAATTTTACCAGTATTATCTACTCGTATATGAAAAACCTAGAACACAATTTGACTTGTTATGGGATAGTTTATTGATATATAGGCGGTCCTCGATTTATGGACATACGACTTTTAAATTCGTATTATAAATTTAGATTTTTATCCACCCATATCGCAAAATATAGAGACGTGATTTCTTAACGTATTCGTAAACATTTAATAAGACTTCTTTAGTTTGACCGGACAGCTTTTCCTTTTTCCTAGCTTTGTAATGTAACTGTGGATTTGAATTTTTAGTATAAATCACTGTGACACTATTATATTAGTATTTGAAACAACCAGACATGTGACTAGAAAAGGACCAATCAAAACACAGGAGTGACAATCATACGCTGTGTACTTACTCTTCATACAATACAATCACACGATTCTTTCTTACAACGCATGTACTTTATTTGAATGTAATAACTCATACTTTATCGTTGGCTACTCGCGACAAGTGCCTCATTTTTTCTCCAGTGTTTATAAACCGCATAACGTTTTTTTACGTCTTTTACCTCCCTAGCTCCATATAACATCATGTAGACATTTATTCCTCTCACTCTTCTTAAAGGTCACGTAACTTTTCACATTAAGCAAATCATAATGATGCTGTAATAAATTTTAAAATTGACTTGATTATTTGAATGTGCCTTTCTGACAAAAGATACTTTATAATTCATTGAATAATATAACTCGTCGATCGCGTTTAAAATATTAACATAATATCATAGTCACCCGGTATTTCAGCAATAGTCTCACAGCGACGTAAAATAATTTCATCTCGCGTTTTCTTGCATACGCCGCTTTTTATTATTTACTTTGGCGGTGACCACACACCGTGATCACTTTTGCGGACAAAGAAAGGGTCCGCGGTGCCGATGAGTGGGGACACCGCGCTAATGTAATTATGTCGGGACGGTCCGCGTGTGTCTTGAATATATTTCTTTGGAAGCTTTTGAGCGCGTCACTCAAATTTATATTTTGCTTGACCGTTCTATTTTACATATTATTACTATTATTAAAATGAAATCTGTTTTTATCAGAAGAAAATCATGTATATTTGATTAACTGTTTTGAGTTTTCTGTGTCTATATGAAATACTATAAGTTAATACAATCCATAAAGGCTGTATAAATTGATTAAATTAAATTATTTTTTATATTTGTCGAGTTTGAAAAAATAAATCCGTTGAGTTGTATTATTATAAAGACGTACGTTTTATTTTATGAATTCTGAGAAATAATCCGATGGATATTTATAAAATATCCGTTGGTAGTTTTAAGATTTTTCTTTTGTCAGAATTTTACCTTAGCTGGGCATACATATTTTTCAAGTCCACCAAGTTTTATTGTTCCGGAGAGCCACTGAATACCATTAACAGGATGTAATCGGCGCAATTATGAGATGCCGGCATGACATGATAGGATGCATGTAGACTCGTCAAAGAGAGAGGTTCATGAAGGCAACATGTGGTCTCTATATGTTTCGACTAAAGAGAGTGAAACGATTTAAGAAAAAAAAAGAAGAATTTAAAAATATTGCGAAGTTTATATCATCGTTATACTGGAAGATAGCATTAATTGAAAATTGACAAACAAGACAAGAAAATTGATTTTTAAAGTTTGAGTCTCTTATATACATTTAACGATGATATCAACTCGTTACCGGTAGAACATCGTAAGCGGTAATTGGACAATTTCCGTCTTTTTTTACTGAATCCGTTCAATGAACACGCACGGTATCAAGTTTTCATAAACCCACATCTTTAAATACAAAATAATAAAGATACGCTTTTAATATAAAATGTATTTATTAAAATAACTTTAGAACCATAGATAAAAATCTCTTCTTGTAAAATGTAATTTTTACGCTTACGATCTTCATGTTTCAATATGTTAGGGCAACTGGGTATATAAGTATTATTGACGCTTTGTTGAAGAATTAGAATATACAAAGAAATACTAAATCTGATTAACAAAATAATCCTTAGTTGATTTAATGTGTTCTACCAGAAATAAAATATTCAATGTCGACTTAATATGTAGCAAAATTTTAATATTACTGAAAAAGTATAAGGAATATAGGTAAGCTTGTTTTATCTGTTGATAGAGCGTGCAAACATTCACTAAAGTGTATTTAAAAACGATCATTTTTCAACTTAACTTCTTTTGACAGTATACCAATGATATTGTTTATTAATGTTAATTTATGGGATTAATTCAGGCAACCAATTAATCGCACTCGATACTCGAATTGTTAATGGTATTTTTTTATGTAAATTTTTGTTGTTGAAAAATACACTATTCTAATAATAGCTAAATGCTTAAAACTAACAATGAAATAGAAAAATCATAATGAAACTTTGTAGATTTAATTAAAATTCATATTTCATACCTTCACTTGTTATGATAAAAGCTTTCCAGACCAAAATATTCTAACTCGCCTCTGCTTGAAATTAATAAACATTTTCTCATATTAATTCCTTTCCCTTATTAGAAATAAAACACATAAAATTAAATAATTAACGCAGGAAGGCCATTATGAATTTTCGTTTTTGGGGGTTGCAAAAACCTTTGCAAAAATTGGGCCACTGTCGCTTTCCGTCCCATCACACTTAACGGCGAAAGTTCATATCCCGCCGTGGCAATATAGTGCGAGGGAATTATATAAATCCGGCCATATTATTAATTATAAAAACCGTTTTGATTATGAATAATGTCGCAAAGTTATGTCGTAAAATGTTGTCTCTAGCGGGCATACAATTCATTAGGAGTATTCGGCGCGGAGGGCATGCCTAATGCATTATGTAGAACGGGGCCGCCAGTTCGAACAGGTTAAATAATGCAATGTAATCAGAGGATTATTTCACATGCGGACATTTCATTTAATACTAAAACATTTTCTTTCTTTGATATCGGCGTAAAATTTATTCAATCAAACTGTATTGTGAGTATTTTCTTTTTATATGTGATCTCTCATCAGAAATGGTTTAGTTAATAATAATTCGCCCATTTATAAAAACATGTGTTAAAGCTTTGAATTCTATACCTGGCAAAATATAACATATGTTATACATATATTTTTAAATCAAGATATTCATCAAATACATATCATGGAGTATTTTTTTAAATCTGCACATCATGAATAAGTTAGTTTCTTCGGAATACATGCCAATAAAAAATTAGTCAGCATTTAAATATAATATATACAATTTTATTTTTGAAGCTTTATTTTAATTAAATGCAGTGCTACGATCTATTCATGCCCATTACTAACTGCACAACTTCATTCGAAGTCTTTCTCTCTCTCTTATCTATTTACACTCAAAATATATGCATCTCTAGTGACGTTATTTGCCCATATTATTTTGGGGCAACCGACGGACCGAGTGCCAACTGGAGTTTTTTCAAATGATTTCTTGACATTTATTACATCTTATAACATGATTCGCCCATTTGAGTTGCCTTGCTTTTAAGACATTCACTATGTTAGTGCTGACTTATTCGTGGAGCTTACTTAGCATTAGTACATATACGAAATACTTGATCTTTTAAATCTGGTCCAAGTATTCATCAAAGCACCTTATTTTCGAAAACATGTATGATCTTCTCTTGTTTTTATATTAGCCCCAAGTCAAGTTTCACATTCATACATAATTATAAGGTTTGTGGTCATATTATTACCCCGGAATTTTATTGTCTTCGACAGGATTTTGATTCGAAATATATTATTCATCGGAAAAAATTAGGCTTTTCCACTCTTTGGTTTGTTTGCAAGCTCTAGAGTCATCTCATTATTGTAAGAGAAGTTTGTTTTTAAGTACTTGAATATTTAAGTCTTTTCAAATATGGATTTTGCCACCGACTTCTTTTTTGTGGTCCAATTTTTTTTGTATTCTTAACTTGGTAATTTTTATTGTAGCATCTTCTAGAAACGTCAATATATTATTGATATGTATTTCCATGCATGACAAGATCATCCGCTAATACTTTATGACATATAACTAACGATATATAGTTTTTAATGTTATGGCTTCATTAGTACTCCTATTTAATTTCGTAGATGTATACTTTGACGACTTTAAAAAGTAACGAAATTCTTCAAGATTGTTTCATATTTGTTTTTGTAGAATCTAAAACAATTAGACCCTGAAAATAAGGGACTAATACCCTCATATAGGGTTAGGCAAATTTTGGCTGAATATCGTACATATAGGTAGACTAGCTGATCGCTGATCATATTCTATGTGATTGTTCGCTGATATTCTAATCGCGTGCGGAGCTATTCACATGAATACGTTATCACACTCGTTTTACAGAGTAGCAGATATTATTATATATATATATATAGAATTATTAGGGTAAATTTTAAGGCTCTTTTAAACTTTGCGGTTTCTTATAGGAACCAATTTTGCAAAGCCTCCCAAACAAATTAGTGAGTCACAAAGAATCATACGGTAAGGAAAACTGCTAGTTATAAATAATATTATATTCTTTAAAAAACGTTGTATTAATGTGCTTGGTAATGCCATTCCGTGCCGCTCTACTATGGTGCATTTTTGGCGATCAATACTATATGGACTTCCAACAACACCTCAAAAATAGATCACATTTTTAAAAATTTAAAATCGGCCAATCTAAAAATTCAGAACGTTTTTTTTTTAATACTAAGTCTTTGAAAGCTGGCATCTATGGATTCATATTTTTTTTAGTCAACGTTAAAAATAAATATTTTACGGTTTTTATATTCTTGCCTTGAGAAAAAATAATCTTAATACTTTCTGTGGTCTACTTAAAAGTTTTACGGCTTTAAATATTGTCTTTATTTTAAGTGTGCTCTTTTTTCCAAGGTTGTTTGTCTCTTGTTGAAAATCTATAGTTATTATTGGTATGAAAAAAAGCGATATGTAATAGTTTTTTTTATGTAGCTAAATAAATAATAAACTCTTAATAAACATTTTATTATTTTTGTGTAAAGACTCAAAAATAAGACGCAGTTGCTATTAATTTATGATTCAATTGAAAGAGTTAATTATAAATGAATCAGCAAAATATCGTTGTTTCACATTAAACACAAGTCAGGCTAACAGGCCCCGTATAAATATTTAATTAATTTATATTGTAAAGCCTTATTTGCAGTGCTTCGTTGAAACGCCGAGGTATGTGCTAAAATACTTTGGTCAGTAGTGAATGGAAGCGTGAATAAATTATCACGAATACATACGCCCTTCGGGTCGAATGAGTAGTGAGGAATGAATGCGGTATAAGTAGCGTTCATTGTGAAGGAGTCAATTAATTTAATCTATAATTAAAATGTATGAATTGTTACAGAAACTTTAACTAATTCTTTATTAAATCCTAAAAAGAAATGTGGAAAATTGTCAAATATATTATCAATATTAACCAAGGATAGAAGACAAACTTCTCTTGAACTAAGCAAATATAATATGCTGAAAGTTCCTTTTTCAATCGTCTCTATAAATACTGTCCTTAATACAAAAATATATTTGATTGCCCATCATTAAGCTGTTTCGTATTTGATTCCATGTTGCAAACATATAAACCTTTTGAAAATGATATATTTTTGACTGCATGTGTATAAGCCGTATTTATGAATATTTTTTGCGATAATAATTGAAAACTTTGAAAGCATTTCTCATATTTGAATTACTTCAAATAAAACCCGCTCAAATGCGAAGCAGAGGAACGTCGAGAGAAACTTACATACGGCTCTTAATCCAGCAGTTCTCAAAAATTTTGTTTAGTAATTTATGATAAAAGTATAATATGTAGATGATTTATAATTTCTAAATGTACATTTAAATGTTTCCAATAATTAAAGAACATATCAAATGATCTATTTTTAATTAACATCAAATAATTATTATAACAAAAGATGTCTTTTATGTTTCCCATACATAAAATCCTCCTCATAAGTGAGTGAATAGCGCATCTGACTCACAAGTCGAGTGTCTAGGGTTCAAATTCTATAGCTGACAAAAAATGCTTTTTTCTTGTGCATTTAAAACAAGGAAACAAACCAAAATGCTTGAGTTAATGATTTTAAATTATTACTCGTAAAAAAAGAGTCAAAACACTTTTCACGTTATAAAGATATATATGATTTACTTTGAAGCAGTTATGAAAGAAGATTTAATATTACTTTAACATTTTTAAGTGAGAAATATACACAAGTTTATTGCTTTTTCTAAAACTGTTTACGGCAAGTAGTTTTTTCTAACTATTTATTGCATGCAGATTTATATATATATATAATACTTTGTTTTATTTGGGTATTACATTCTACCTGTTTTTAATTAATTGAACAAAATTAATTTTGAATTTTATATTTTGAGATTTGTAATTATGGATACAATATTTTTTTATGATTTAATTTTACTTTAAAGTCATGAAAAGTCGCTTTCAAATGGTCAATGAACAGCGCGATCTACGGTTAATTAGAGATTTTTGCAACTGTAAGATTTTTCATGATTGGAAAAAATATAACTAGTTTTTGGTATACATATGAAACATAACGTGAAAATTTGACATTTATTTTAATGAGTTAAACAATTTTTATACTGTAAAGATCAATACACTCTAATATTGAGCGGGTATGGTTAAAAACTCGTTAATGATAACTAAAGGGTTGGAAGCTTAACAAGATTCGCTATTAAAATGTTCTGTGGATTTTTGCATCATATCAAGTTGTTTTTTTTTTACTAAAAAAAACGAGTGCAAAATTGAACATAAGAAAGTATGCCAAGAGCTTAAAGTTAAACAACGCTATCTATAAAAATGCAACTTTACAGGGGAGCCGAAAAACATTTTTTTATTTTCTTGGAATTCAACAAACGAGATGTTTATTTAAAACCTAATGTTCAAATGTTATAATTTGCTGTTTCTTGTGACAAGAGCGCTAACAATTTGTACAGTCTTTTCATATTAAACAAAGGCAACTCTATGTAATTAACGTTAAACTTTACGGACATTTTAAGAAGAAATTAGAAAAGATTGATAAACTAATGTTTCATATTTATCCAGCCAAGAACGTAAAATATTATTATCACATATAAAAAATAAAAAGGCATTTTTGTAGATAACGTTGATTGACTTTAACACTCTAATATATAGTTGACAAATAATATTTTATTTGTATTTATGTACTGCACAAGTGATTTGTGTACTTTGATCTGATCTTCTTGTCAATTTGACAGTGAAATTAAAAAAAAAACTCGACGCGTTTTGAAGTTAACGTATCGACAATTAAAACAAAAGCCATTCCAACAATGACGTTATGAAATTTAATAATAAATGACTATATGGGAAAATTTTAGAAGCGTTTGCAGAAAAGCAAAGGATTTTAAACGCAACGGAATATTTTACGTAGACGTGGTGTGATTTTAGTACAGTGTTGCCGCCCGAACGAGCACAGCGCAGTCAGGATTTGGAATTATCATCATTACCTATACTCTTCTGGCAACCCTACGTATGACGAATAACGAGAGATGAATAATCAACAGAACCAAACAAAACATCCATTTATATTTTGTTAATAATATAATTTGTCAAACAATATTGAAAATATTATATCTTCTTTTAAAATTCTTAATTATATAAACAATGTTTCTATTCCAAAATACATACTCGTAAATGATTTTTTATAGTAAATAATATATCTATAATAGTTTGAATACAATACTTTTTCAAAGTTAATATCTAAGCACAGGGATAGTTTTATCGATGACGAACTTATAAATATTATAATTGAGGGGTATGGCGTAAAAACGTGGTAACCCACAATGAGACAGTTTTATAATAATCGCAGTTTAAAGTTTCTTTCCTATTTAAAAATATACTGAAAAAGTACGTTGGGGGTTACCAAGATTAGGTACCTTTCAAAAAAAAAATGAATGAGGAAGTGTAAAATTTAATTTTACCTAAATGTGGATTATCAACTTTCTACACCAGACCCCTTAATTTATAAAAGGAATATTGTAATACCATAGAAATAATTTGTCTTTTTTGCTACAATTTTTAAGAAATGTATGGATATTATATTATAATCTCATCAATTAAGTCTTTCTTTTACATTATTAATTCAACGTGTTTTTAATAAAAAAATCTAAAAATAATATTCACACAACATTAAATACAAACGACAAAACATTATAACAAGAAGTAAAAATACACAAAAATTACCAAGTAAAAAACATAAAATATATTTATATTCAAAGAAGTTAACTGATTAAGGACGGGTCATCTTCCTGACCCTTCACGAAAACAATGTTTTTTTTAAATTTCAACAATTAATATCATTTTGATTTTAAGCCTGCCGCTAGCAGAGTCACATGAGACGGTATCATCATTCATGTACTCGTATTTCCTAAAGAAAAAAGAATGGTATTGAAAATATTGACTAACAGTCTGCCTCATCTTCAAGTCCATGTTAGCACGAGGTGCCTTATGTACTCAATCAGCTCGGCCATCCAAGCTTGAAGCCTATGAGTCAATCTGGGAGTCTGTGTAAAATTGGTCACTGTAAAATACTGCAAATTTACTATTTTTTTTTAAATTGGCTTCGGCGATTACCATGTCAGCATGCCTAATAGGATCCGTATGAGGACAGATTACTGTGAATAACTCCGGACGTGATGACTTGAGCTTTGTTATTCAATAATTCAATGATGATAATCAACTTAAACTCACTCTCACTTGAGTGGGAGACATCGATAGCCGAGATGATTTCATTGTACATAGTTATTATTTCTGTGTTTGTACAACTACTGGCAGGTTATTTCTACATTTCGGGATAAAAAATCTAATTCTTTCGATTTCTTTGGTTGTTATCAAACACATAGATGGTATTAGCCAGAATGGTAGATTTCTCATCGGCACCACGCATGAGTAAAAAAAATCATAAATTAGTAAAGATTCCTTCCAATTTTAAACTATAATAATTGACCATATCTAAGAGAAAACAATGGTATGGTAACCAAAACAGTATTGACGTTTTTTATCTAAAGAATTTTGATTTAACAACTCTCAAAAAAGCAGAATTTAATAGAAATGTTGATGATTATATAAAGAATATTGATTCATATCTTACTATTTCATAACTGGACATTCTTTATATTTATTGCTTATAAAATAATTAACACTGAAAGCAATATGTGCACACTGTTAGTACTGTTTTTAGGTAGTTAAAATATTCATCATATTTGGTGTAGCCAACGGTAAAATAATGTATTTTTTTCTTGATATAAACGTTATATGAGATTTTTTAAAAATGCATTAATAGTTTTTTTTGCTATTCGACGGTACCGCTCTATATTTGAAATTCATGTCATTTAACAAAATCTCAAAACAACCGTTTACTGAGTTTCAAAAACAGATGTCTGCGGCAAATTCTGGGAGTGCGGTGTTATAATTATACGCGGAACGAGGTGATAAGAGAACGGACCATGCAGTCTTTCATCACATCTGAAGTGAAGGTGAGATGTCGAACATGACTTAGCCATGTGCTGAGAATGCCTGAATCACATCTTAACCAGGCATGCCTCTTCTTTAAGCCAACCGGGTTGTGACGTGCTATGACGCTGCTGAATAACACGTACAAGGACTCGACAGAGCTATCTAAGAAGACTGGTTAGCGGTAGGAACTCATGGAGGCAACATATTGTGTCTATATGCATTGTCCAAGAGACATGATATGATTTTGAAAGAAAAAATCCACCTAGCTTTCAATTATTGAATACCTTCAATAGTTTTATTAAGCCTTTATTTATAAATTATTTTACATTTTATCAAACAGTAAACTGTACTTAACGGTCA
>JAPMAE010001817.1:1903-14067 GCA_036584705.1 Rhyacophila sp. 25_7 | reverse complement strand
GCAATTTCATAAAAGCAATAATTTACGAGTATGTATATCATAATACTCTTTAAAGCTAAAACCAGCGATGTAACTACAATATAAACAACCCCTACGTATTAAAAGTTAAACATGATTGTATTGACAAAATCATATAAAATGTAAAAAATTACCGATTGGTCAAAAACGATACTTGTTCGAGAGAAATAAATTCGATTCAACAAAAATGTATACTTTTCGAAAGCAATGATTTTCGTTGTATACTTTCCGAAAGAAATGATTCGTAGTTTTTCCATGAGGGCCCAAAATGTGTAACTACACCACTGGCTTTATCATCTTAAATACACGATATATAAATAGCACACTTGTTGATTGAATAGACCTTCTTTGTGGAATAAATCTTTGGTGTTGTTTTTCTTATCCGAATACTTGATTTGCGCAATATTTGATTCTTTAAACTTAGCACAATATCCTCATATTCGATTATAAGCGAATGAAATTCACAATTTGGAATCATCATTAATCTGTAAAGCTTACTTAGTACAGTATCCCCATAACGAGGCAGAGCTTTACAGGTTATATGACGATGCCACTGCAAAGTTCAGTCAATTATAATCGACTTTCCACGTATCGTATTAATTTAAATATTACTTGAAAAAGTACATATTTTCCATTCAATTCCATATCTACACGCAGTATGTAGGGCCTTGTATAAACGTTTATTTTTTTTACGAACATATTATATTTGTTCCATAAATACTCGTATTTGGCTCCATGTCCTGGTCACATACAAACCTGCGGTCATCGATATGCTAGTTGCACGCACTATCCACTGACCTACTGGAGGTAGCATATCGGCCGTGTTTAGGTAAGAGGGATTAACCCTCACAAAACAAATTTTACAGGAGGCACAAAAAAACAAGTTTTAATGATTTTTAGTCAAAGTCACATTAACACAAATTCGAAATGTATGATGACCAATAAATTGGCGTTTTATTTTCCTGGTCTGATTATAAAAAAATATATTAAAGGAAAATCATTAAAATTGAAGGTTAATGCTTTTTTCCTTTCCACACAAACTTCGAGGTCATTCTTTTTTTCAAAATCTAAAGCTGAATTTCGATAATAATTCGGCATTTTCAGCTTAATGCCTTTTGACAGAACGTGTATTTTGTTGGGTACATTGTGATTTTTAAATAAAAGCACTTTTCGAAAAACTGAGTGTTAAGCCCTTTTGCTTAAACATGGTCGATATTAATATTAGTTTTTATTTGAATTTGCTTTCTAGAAAAGTCATAGCGCTTTTTGTGGTTATAGGATTTAAGAATCTTTATTCGACAAAACGTATACACATATTTATTTGATCTCAAAATAATTCACTGTAGTTTGTCACATAGCCAGACTTAGTGAGAATAATATTTTATAAATATAAAAATCTAGTTAATATTTCTACAACCCCGATAACATATTGTGAGTAATAGCTATATGACTATATTTATGGCAAATTCCACAAGTTGTAAATCACTGTTGCTTGTGTAAAAAAGAATATCTCTCGTAATCCATTAAAAATAATTACACCCGTAATAATAATTTTTGCATCACCTACTAGCTCTACAAATTTTCTTTATATCCGACGATTTTCATCGGTTTATCATGGCAAACGAACAAGATCAAAAGAATGCCGAGTAATTTCGAAGCGTCAAAGTGTCAGCGGACAAATTTTTTTGCGCCAATCTGGCGGGAAAATAAAAAATATCGCCGCGAAACACTGTATGCACGCCGCGAATTCCTACAAATGATTTATTTTAGAAAATATTATATTATGAGTGTGCACCCGACAATACTTTTGCTATTTTGCCGGAGTATTTCAAGGGTATACGAACTAAACGAAAGGACACGCGGACGGACAGTCACGAACGACTTGGTACAGACTAATATCTTGTAGATTGAAAAAAAAATCATGCCATATTTAGGAAATATTCAATGTTTTGATATTAACAAAAATTTATAATGATGACAGTGGGCTCTAGATAATTTTACAAATACGAGTATGTATCTTTAGACTACATACGCTTTCTACTAAAATAACACATACTTAGAACGACTTGTAAATTCAATTTAAAATGCATATTTGTTGATTCTTCGTAATAATATAATAATTAACCCTTTGATTAGTGAGTTAATTTTTTCGCACGCAAATCCCGGGAGCGAGTTACTTTTGCACATCGCATTTTATTCAATTTAACCCAAACTAGTTCCTGAGTGTTTATAATAATCTAGTGTGTCTGCTTCTATTTCATTATGAAAACGATACTGTGTGACAAATTTGAAACTATGGGACTGACTTATCTGGCATTTATGTGTTTCTGTATCAATGAAACATTCTGTGAAAAAAAAATAACCCAATAGGACTGATTTGTGTGACATTTTATGTTTCAATGACCAGAGAAATGTTTTATTTATTTACAATATTCATAATGATTCTAGGATACGCATAAGAGAATTATTCAATGCTTCTTCAACTTTTTTTTTATCAACTTATTTTTTCGTAATGTTTGTGTATTTTTATCTATCCAAAGAATATATGATATAATTGTTATGACTTCCACATTTCATTGATAGATTTATGTAGTATTTAAATATAAAAAATAATAACATTTTATACGAAAATACAAGAATGACATTGAAAATGAGGCGTCTGGGCGTACATGTACGCCCATATTAATCAAAGGGTTAAATACATAACAAACCAACTGTGGCACAGTGAATATATTATCTAGTTACGAGTACGTGGGTCGCGGGTTCGATCCCGTAGAGCAAGGGTGGCCAACGTATGGCGCATTGGATGATTTTAAATTTTACTTCTGCATCAATTGCCTAACAAGCCACCACCCGATACGACTTTACACCCTTTCGAGCGTATGCCGTGACATAACGAACGTGAAGCGTTCTGCAAGAAAGTGCCGAGAGTGTCCCAGGAAGAACTTCCTGAGACTAGTGTGAGTGCACTAGTCTGCAGAAGATTCCTACCGTCCTCATTTAATTAGTTACTCACTAGATAAATAGGGTTGCCATAATTGCCAAACATTGATAGGAGACGTTAAGTGCTAAATAAATAAAACATGAAAAAAATATGTAGGCAATAGTTTACTTTACTCTAATAAAAATATCAATCAAGTTTAAGCAATCAAATAAAATAAATTGTAAACACGTAGAATAATGAAAAAGCCCAGTCATATTTTAAAGTTGATTTTTCATTTTTAATTATATCACTTTCATCTTTTACATAATTTTAAAACCGGTGTTAAATAAATTATACTATAAGATTGGCTAAGAGGTCCTTACGTCGAGTTTAGGGGGGAAAAGCTGGACAAAGATGAAACAAATAGTAATACGGGACTGAGTAGTAAAATACGGTGACAGTCCCGTATATACGGGGCGTATGGCAACCCTATAGATAGAGCTGATGTAAATAGACCCTCTCACTCACTGTAAGATACTACATGTTTTTTTAATACCAAGAAACTATTCCTTTTGGAAACCAAGTCAGGTCAGTTAACCATGAGGTAACTGACTTGAGTAGCTCTTATCTTTCAACCGACATATGGATACTCCCCGAAGATATGATTAGCGTCTTGAGTTTTATTACATAAACCACATACTTTTGTATCAACCAAAAAAATGAATTCACTGTAAAAAATAAATCGCCTAATTAACCCAGTAATCGTAAAATACTACGATCCACTAGTAATCGATCGCCAAATATATACGAGTACTAGTTGAATTTTTTTAATATACGAACATTTTTTTCAACCAGAATATCCTTTATTAGAAATTTCTATTAAATACTTGTAAAATTCTTCTTTGGGGAATGTGGTAGTATTTATATTCAACAGTTTTATTGATGTCTCACTCTATTTTCAATGTCTGCTTGAAACAGAACGCATTTTCTTTTTTTATTTACTATGTTACTATTTCTCGATTCCCGTTCTAATAATAGTAAAATTATTCACGCAGTCGTACAATCACGCAAAGAGAGACAGATAGATGACCACAGATACAACGCCTCATAATACGCGTCTGAGTATAAATACTCTATATGAAAGTAAGTTGTTTCCGACCGATACTGGAAATGGCGTGCTAATTTTATTTTAAACCAATGTCAAAAAAAAAAGATTTAGTTTTTGTATTTTAAATATTTTTCTTGCAATATTAATCTTTTCAGTAGTATGGACGCTTACATGGGTCCGCTCAAAATTCGCTTTGAAGAATTACAGGCGTATATGTACATCAAGCGCCAAGCAATAAAATACTCGAATATTTTATTTACAGCGTATATTTCCAAAGTATACTTATTCCACTTCGACAAATTTGTGGCAAATGCCAAAAAACTGCTTACCGTGTCGATATTACGTTTTTTTATTATCTCTATTTGTTATCGACACCGTAAACAGTTTTTTGGCTTTAGCCACAAATCTGTTGAAGTTTACACTTTGGAAATAAACGCCTCATTTAAGTCTTTTCTCGACTCTAGTTTCAGCACGAACGTGCATGATGATACCGTTACAGGAGCAATTTTGCACAGACTGATTCATCGTTTTCGAGATTGGACGGCTAGATCGATTGAGTCGTCAGCACACCGGGTGCACACCTCATGCCATAGAGGATTAGATTAGATGACAAGACAACTATTATACTTACCGTGTCGATATTACATATTTTTTGTTATACCCATTTGTAGTGTAAAATTCAATTTTCAATGGAGATGAGCAAAAAATATGTAATTTCGACCCCGTAAACAGTTTTTTAGCATTTGTCACAAATTCGTTGAAGTGGAATAAATTCACTTTGGAAATTTACACCGCATTTAAGCATCAAATAAACATTATACAACAATAGTATTGCATATATTCAATAAAATTCATAATTTAAAGCTAGATTAATGAAAAAAATTGTCACCCAATTGTGCAACCGTAATTAAAAACCAGGAGAGGTTAAATAAATATTGTCTTCCATATTTCTCATATTGGATCAGCCAATTTCTGACTGGACAGTGGACAGAGTAGGTTTGGAGCCAAACTTGTCGAGAATCCAGACTGTAGATAGATGCGTGAGCATGACCAAGAAACGGATGAACATTTATATACTCGTAAGTGTTCGCTGAGACTTTCTATATTATACGGATCTATTCATCAGAAGACATCTTCAGATGGGTCCAATAGGGCATGTGGACGTGGTGTCTACCAGAAATTTCGATATTAAAATGTTACGTAAAAATAAAAATTAGCCCACCCTTCCTCTTGTAATGCCATATTGATATTGATGGTCACTCCTAGCTCCCGTCAAAAGCATTGCGTGGTTTATGGAGACCCCTACGACATGATTTAGTAATAATTATGAAGTGACTTGGTTTAGAATATTTATAATATCATCTATGCGTTTAATTTAAATATGAAAACAAATAACGTAAAATAAAAATGTAGATTTTCAATCAGTTCTTTGAAAAATAAAATACTACACTGATTAGTCTGCGATACTATAATCTGGACGTACTCGTAAGTCGAAGGCTTAAAGTCAAATAACGTTCCCTACAAAAATGTTTTTTTTTTTATTTGTAATGTTATTTTACGTTCTTGGCTACATAATTGTCAAACAACAGTATGTCAATCTTTTCTAGTTTCTTATTAAATCGTTTGTAAAGTTTAACGTTAATTACATAAATTTGCCACTGTTTAAGCTGTTGGCTTGTCACAAAAAAAAATCAAATTATCAAACGACAACAAATTATAGCATTTGAACGTTTGGTTTTAAATAAACATTTCCTCTGTTGAGTTCTAAGAAAATTAAAAAAAAGTTCTTTGGCTCTCCTGTAAAGTTGCACTTTTGTAAATAGCGTTGTTTGACTTTAAGCCCTCGAAGTGAGGCCGACAATTTTGAACATTTTTTTTTCTTAAAAGTCTAAGAATTATGTTCGCTAGTCTTCCCAATGTCGCCACCACTGGTATTAGGTATGCACACGACTCGGAGAAAAAAGATGAAAAATGCTGTGCGAATCATTGGGTTATTTAAATTTTTTATTGCACGTTTTTATAGCGCGAAAATGAATAATGTGTATAGTGGTCGCGTTCGAATGGCGTCCTCTAGCATGTTGTTTCAGATAAATTTTCTAATTTTATGTTTAACTCGTATCAGAGAATCTCCTCCCTGGCGCAAACTTAAATAGACTCGGACGTTATTTAGTCTGATTTCTTTCCGGTCCACAGGCAATCATTTCAGTCATAAAATAATAATAAAACATTCCATTTATACAAGCATCTTTTTATATTTTCAGTTCGTTTACTGATATTCTAATAATGATACCAAACACATCGTTCATGTAATATTTAATCGCCATGTCTTAAACATATCCAAAGATATGACATGTATTTATTTAGTATTTTGTACAAAAAAAAAGATTCAATGAGGCCCCCTAAAACCGCGTTTAATCAAAATACAAATCAAATTCACCTTTGTCGAAGTCCCATTACACAATTTTGAGGGGCCATTATTTATAGCTACGCCACTGCATTGGTTGCAACAATTTGTAATCGAAGTCATGGCAGACTATTTATATTGTTTATAACGATCGTTACGCCAATGTAGTTGATACGATCCTTGGTGCAGTAACGTCTACAACACGATAAATTTAGACAGGTTGGTTCCCCCAAAAACTTATATGAGACTAGAGACAGTATACACAAGAGAGTTACGAACATTTCTAAAATATTCACCTATATACCCTTTATATCACAAAACTTGAACAATCTATTTTTTTATTTAGTATTTTCTTTCTTCTTTCTCGTCAATACCCAGTAGAAACGGGAACATTTTTTCAGTGAAACAAAGTTATCTATTTTGTTTTTCTGCATTTAGATTTTGAAAACCTTCTGCCCTCATCAAAATATCTGTAGTCCTGTTTTAACTGGTATTTGTAGGTTTCATTTTATAAATTTTGCATCTCTCATTTGAAATTTTCAACTTCGTAGTAGAAGGCTCTGCATTTAGGAAAAATAATTGTAGCTTTTTCTTTATATTTAGATTTTTGTGTATTTTTAGTATACAATTATTTACTTCACAATCTTCAAAGCGTATTACTAGAGGCTTTTACATTTTATACTATGTAAAAACAATATCATGTTGTGAACGTAGGGTTGAATTAAGACTCTTAGGTACCCTAAGCACTAACTAATTTTGGTGCCCCCTTATATTTTTAATTCAAAATATTAAAACAATAATAAAAGGTAAAACTTGTCAAATGGCTCATCGTGGTATTGATAGTCTACAAGCGATCCCATATGCTACATGACAAACATATAAATCAAGCCACGACCCTGGATCTTTAGCTAAATTGTGATTTTCTTTGTATTTTAAAGACTAATTTCACTGCCGTCATCATGATCCACAAAACTTTCATTGTCAACAATTATTTGAGCCCCAATTTGTAATGTAAAGTCATTCGAATTAACATTTGCAGATAAAATCGGCTATGAAAAAATTCTCTAGTGCCCTCTTTCCCTCGAGGTCTAAGCACGTGCTTACTTTGTTTAAGGGTTAATCCAGCACTGTGTAAACCCCTATGTTATGAGGGTTTCCCCAATTTTCTTATCATATTAGACTGAAACCGTGTGACAGGATACAGTGTTTACGAGAGTACTTGTACAAAAATATTCAATCAATACAAGAAGAATCAATCATTAACATAATATAACCTTGTGTCTGAACGTAGACTATGATTATAATATGAGTTTAAGTTTTTGATCTATCAGCACCGTTCCATACGTTCCAATACCCATTATCTCATGGTAAGTATTTGTTGCTTCAATGCGTCCTTTATGAGACAGGCTAAGCCATGACGCCATTATCGTGTTTCATTTTTGCAGTGACGTTGCAGCGACTTCTCGATATTTTTATTTAAACAATGGACAAATTATATTTTTAAAATATATTAATGCCAATAACTTTAATCATTATGATAACGTCACTCTAGTGGTTGTAAATATTCATAATATGAAAAAAAAATGCACATTCCTTGGCAATCACGATAAAACAGAATGTTAACCTCATTAATAGCACACTCAATATTCATTATTTAAAAGTGATGTATGTGTTTGTAATAATGCAATTTTTATTAAAGACATAATGGTGTATACAGATTATGTATACAGTCAAGGCCTTTCAGAGAAAACGTGAAGCCCGGGAAAACTAATATTTTAGAAGGCCTTCAAAATTTAAATATCCTAGTGGTGGAAAGCATTTAAATACATATGATTCATTTATTCGACTTAATTCGTGTCTTATGGTTAATTTTAAATTTCGTTCCACTTAGCCTTTCCTTTATTTTGGTTTAATATATTGAGCTGCCAAGTTGAAGCCCCAAATATTGTGAGGTCCGGGGCAGCAGCTCCTCCAGCTAAACATGGTATAGGCTTTATCTTATGATGATTACTGCTACTATTGTATATTTACAGAATTCTAAATTTAGGAAAAATTTAAGCGTATAAGCTAATACATATACAAATTTGATAGCATACAGATAACCTCCTACAACACGGTTTTATTCTAATAAATTCTAACCCTGTTATAATAAAATAAATGTGAAGTTACTAATTTTACTAAAAATCATTATAGATTTACTACGAACTTGTTAGGGCCAGCAATCATACTAAAATATCAGTTTCTTCAGAGAGGGCAGAAAATGCATAAAAATTCCTAACGAAGAAATGGATTCAAAAGTGATGATATCGTTCAACCGAAAAAACGCTTTCGCCTCTTGTCCTGAGCAATGATGAAGAATAAATAAATGTAATAAAATGAGTTTAAATTAAATGACCGCAGATTTTTTTAAGGTTTTTTGTTTTACATATGCTTTTATTATTGAATTTTAAAAAAATATTTTGTTTTAAAAATAATCGGAACGTATCCTTTTCATTGGCTCTTTGTCTCGTATAACACGGTTTCACACAACACGGTATTTTCTAGAAACCTATCTACCGTTTTACAGGAGGATTACCTCTAGTAATAATCTCTACTTAACAGCACAAAAACTTTAATAAATTACTGAAATAAAAGTTAGCATGATGTATGCTGATTTCAATATGTCACGTAGATCACGTTTGGAAGGTACAGCTATAACTTCGCTAGACTGCCGTGAGACGTGCGTCGAATCGAGAAAAGTGAGTCATCACTTCCGCGTTGCAAGATTTGCGATCACCTTTTCACAAAAGAACAACGCAGCGGACAACTCAATGACAATAAAATAATTTTCCACAGACCATCGTTAATAATAAAAATAATAATGTAACATGTGTTTCGTATACGACGATCGTAGACCAAAGCTGTCCCCGAGAGCCAGGTCGAAGATTTGCGTTGGTTTTATTGCCTAGTTAATCACTTGGCCGCGGATATAAATGTGGGTATAAAATTAAGAAATAAATCAGAAGGAACAGTTTAATTTTCTAAAAAAGATTTAATTCTTATTACCATAATGATTAACAGCGATAAACTGCGTAGTTGTGTTTGATTGCTGTTCCGAGAAATAGGGAACATTAGTTCTGTACCTGGGAGGGAAATTACAGTATGTAAAAAATTGCACTTTTTCACTATGGCTATTTAAAGTTTCATTTTGGTGTTGCTCCCCTCGGATGATATATAAAGTGATCCCTAGACGATCAATATTACACTCAATATATTGCTCAATAATTGATATTGTAAGAATAATGTTGACCGTCTGTAGAACGTATCGAAAGATTCCACAATATATTGAGTCAATAAAACAGTTTGATATTCATTGTGCAACCTGATAAATATTGAGTCGTCTGTGGGCGATATTGCTCTTTTCTCCTTCTCCTTTAAGCCCATCACTAAGGCAATGATCACACAACTAGCTTCATCGTTGCTTCACCCTATATTCCACATGTTGACTGCAGACAGGTCAGTAATAGACTACTTATTGTGCAATTATATTGCAACGTGCAGGTGATCATCGCAATAGGTTGTGCAATATTATTGATCGTCTATGGGCACCTTACCATAGTTTAATTTTGATATATTCTTTTCTAGTAGGGTTATAATACAATTGAGTATATCACTGAATAGAGCGCCGCAAGATATCCTACATTATGTCAATATATTAATTTTGCAAAAAAAATACATGTGCAGTTCGCCTCCCAGGTGCAGATAATAATCAATAAATTATTAAATTATGTTTCATTTAAAAATGATAAAAAGAAACATCGGGCTAGAATATAAAATTACCACACTGTATAATTGGAAAGAGAGTCGCACGTCGATGTCTCAATTTTGCCAGATTTTGACATAGTGTAGTTTACCTCCCTGGTACAGAGTTCTTCTTCATACGGAAACCTAGAACTACTTTAACAGTAGTAATTCCAACACGGAAAGTAATAACTATTGGTCCGAGTGTTTAAGACGTAAGTGAGATTGAGTTTGAACAAATTTAATTTTATAAATTCTTGAAATAAAATGTATTGACCTGATCGGTAGATTTTCTCTGTTAATGATAATAATACATATACGCTCAGATATGGAGCATATGGGATTTCCACAACACAACGATTTTCTTAACAATTGTTTTTTACGAGTAATAGTTGTAATTATTTAGCTCAACCATTTCCGGTTCCTTCCTTGTACAATACAAATAAATAAACAATATTTTCTCTAATATTATTTTTTTCTTTACAATAATTTTCTTTTCAATAAGTGTGACACCCTATTGAATTAATTATTAAAAAAACATTTTTTTTATTATTAAAATATTGTATAGTTCTATAGTATATTGAGAACAGCACGTGTGTATAGTGCAAACGAATATCCCGACACACGTGCAAAATCATACACAAACCGTCTTGGCGATTTAATGCCTATTTTGATAGAATCAGATAAACATTCAAAACAACTGATCAAAAAAAATCAATCGTTTTAGGGAAATAAACAAGTATAACGCAATGTGGCGGTGTTTATTTCCCCTTAATTCGCAAAAAAGTTTGCCATAGAGAATTTTAACTTGTAGAAAAAATCTAAATACATACAATAATATTTACAAAATTAAATTGTTATTAAAAAATAACCCGAGATTTATTTCACCTGAAGAAATTTATCACACTATACGCAAACTGATTTGCATCTCATGCTTCATCACGATATGTAAATAATTTTAGAAATACGACTTGTGTCTGTATTTTTTATTTAAATAAGAATTAATATCGTCTGATGTGATAATCAGTTATAATCAATCAAACAAAATATTTAATTTTGACGTCCAATATTTTAAAAAATATCCTAAGAATGTACGAGAAAGGAGTAACATTTCTTTTATTAATGAATTTTATTTCACTCAAATTCCGCTTGATGTTAGTTTGAATAATTAATTAAAGAGAATTCATTCCTTTTTCCCGTCAATGAGATCGAAATATTGTAAGCAGTTACTAGAAAAATGTTAATTGTTCAGTTTCGATTTTACAGTATTTTTTTTTCTAAAACGACTAGGATATAATATAACTAGATGGGTAGATGTGAAAACCGTCCATACTATTCAAATAGATATAAATAAATTTATATATTTTGATATAAAAATAATTTGTGTACCTGGGAGGTAAACAACACTATGTCAATATTTGGGGAAAATTGATATATCGACCCAGTATTCCAGTGATATACTCAATTATATTGTAACTCTACTAGAAAATAATTTTACGAAAGGAATATTACACTATGTTATACTGCTAATTCTAGGGAAACTACACAAAGACGACTTTGAACAGCTATAGTGAAAAATGCTATTTTTGACATAGTACAGTTTCCCTCTAAGATTCACACTTAAAGATAGTAAATTGTTGAAAGAAATTTGATTCATTTATTATGTTTCGATTATTATTATGTAACAATTTCTTTTTTTTATGTAAATAATATTAATCTGTCCAGGAATATGGAGGCGAAGAAGTATATACGTAAATGTACGTCGAGGAACAACCAATAAAATACACATTTATTTTATTAATGCATCAAATATACATTTTACAACAATAGTATTGAATATATTTATTTAAATTCAAATTTAAAGCTAGATTAATGAAAAAACTTTCACCCAATTGAACAATCATAATTAAAAAACTCACTCAGATGACGTT
>JAPMAE010001814.1:2220-18701 GCA_036584705.1 Rhyacophila sp. 25_7 | reverse complement strand
GAAATGTATGCTTGTCGGATTGTAGCATTATGTCTGGCACAGAAAAGGTTAAAATGAAAATAATTGCATTTATTCATTATAATCAATGTAAATTTTAGATTTGCGATGAAACGGGGTGAAATGTGTTAACAAAACTTGATATTATGTTATGTACATCAATGATTCATTCGATTTGAAAAAATGGAGAAGTGGGGGTTGGCGAGCATAGCTATTAGAAAGCCTCTTGGTATTTTACAAGACACTATTTATGACGGTTGTGAAAATCAAACAATAATTAAATTCCGTAGTGATATTGTTTTTTAATGGTTTCATACAAATGTTTAAAAGGTTCATATAATATTATTTGAAGGAAGTTATCGTACTGAACTGTCGCATATATACCGAAGAAGTTCTTAGTACTGTTTTTTTATTTTCTAGTTTCATTTCAGGATTCCAATGGCTGCATTCCCAGTATTATTACGGTCTCTCATGATACGAGGAGAAGGATAATTTACGAAAGCACTTTGTATGAAAATAAGCCGCGATTATTTTAAAACAACTTGAAGATGTCCCGCGGCAAAATTCTTCAATGACTGCTGCCACATCTAGACGAGCCGCGTTCAGTAGATACGAGTATTGTATATCTTTTACCATATGTAAGATACTTAAGTCTGCCATATTTAAAGCGTATAATAAAGATGTTAATGACTAAATTACTTATCTGCACCTACATTTGTCGAGTACCCTTAACAATACTGAGTACCTGTCCAGATACAATAAATAAAGTATGCTTTATGACTTAATATTATTGCACATATTTTCATCATACACCTGTTTATCTAGAAAATAAAAGTATATATATATTATTATTAAGAGTATAAAAACCATTTTAATGTGGAATTGACGTTGGCTATGTAACATGAAATTTAATCTATGTCTCTTTTTGGGTGATGTGTTAAATATTTTTTCGCCTTTCAAATAATGAATCAATCACCAATCTTTTAGAGAAAATTTTAATTTAAAAATCATGGATTTTATTGATTTATAATGGTTTCTATATATTGGAATATTGGCACGGAGGTGGCACCGTTTTATTATCCCGTTAATAGAGAAAACTAAAAGTTAGCGTTAGATATCAGATGCTTTATACAACCAAATATGTGTGTTGAGTGTATTTTTTATATTTCATGGAATAAATAGACAAATTTTATTAATGCAATCATAGATTTGTCTTTTTTTACTTAGTCTGCAATGGATGCTTACATATGAGTATGTATCAAGTTCTATCAAATATATAATTTTATTTTGTGCTATATGAATGAATTCGATGCATTTGGATAGCTTCGTTGCAATCGGATTGATATCTTTGATTTTACTATGGATGGTATGCTGTTACGTTTTTTGACTAGCAATTAATAGTTACGTTTGAGAATTCTCAAAGAATCCTTTATAATTACTTCGAAACATTGACAAAAACATATGTGACATACAATTAAGTTACAGTTAACAAAATCGAAGTTTGAAAATCATTACGTTTTCGGAACAACATTGTAAGGCAGGTTATTAAAGGTTCATTTTTAATTTACAAAACATTATCATAAATCCCCTAATATTATGAAGCACTTTTCTAAAATTTACAATGAACTGTTGATATATTTTGCAAACGTTAGAGATAATATTTGGTTTGGCGAGGTCGTCAGTCAATCAGTTCACTTTTACTTTACGTTGTCATGCTTTAACTATTGCTGATCAGAATGCAGAATATTCTCGGAGTCTTGGCATCTTGATTCTTGATGATGTTTTCGTGCCGCTCTGAGGCGTCCGATTATTATAAAACGAGAATGCTGCAGGCAGATTTGCATTGGTGTTTCGATCATCTTACTTCTAGGAGGATATTAAAATAATCATTTGAAACATGGTGGATATCAACATTTATATTAGCGCCTAATTTAGAATAGATAATATAAAACAAAATGTAATTCGACAGCCTTTTTAAAACTTCTAATTATTGGGAAACGTGACGAAAGTAAATTTATGTAAACACTTTAATCACTGTTAAAAATTAACAAAATAATATTAAAGTAGATAAAACCTCCACACTTGTCATTTTAGAGGTCATATATAAGCCACGTAACGCTCTTAAGGGTTAAGAAGGGGGGACCACCACGTCTATATGGCGTTACAAGGGGGATGGTGAGCTATTTTTTGTTGTTACGTAACACTTTTCTCTCTTTTTTAAATTTTGAAATCTCATAAATTTCATTTCTATTTAATGTGTAAAGTTACGTAACCGTTGAAAGGATGGAGGAGTGGGGGAGGGTTGCACTGAATTTTTTCATGGTGCTGAAGTTACTTGGAGGGGGGAGAGGGTAAAAAAGTTCACGCACTATATGGCGAACCCTTACTAATAATTAATCGCCGATGACATATATTCTTAATACGACATAAATATAATATAAGATGACTTGACTTTTGAATGTCTCTATATTATAAAATATATTTAAAACATAAAAAACTACGATCGTAAAGTTTTAATTTCTAATTACATTATCAGATAAAAAAAAACAATATAAAACAAAAATTAATTTCCTTTACCATGCTCTCTGTCAAGTGTAATATATTGTTTCAGTGATGTTACAACGTATGGCGCTTGGTATTTTCGGTTAACGATGTTATTTCCAACGAAAACATATAAATATAAATTATTGCTTTGAATTGAATTAAACATTAAAAAATATTTCAAATCAAATTTATCTTAAGTTGTATATCGATTCCAATACGATTTTTAAGGATTATACTAATGGCAGTCTTATTTATCTGATTTTTGTAAAATTCGTTGTTTTTAATTTAAACGACGTCAAAACAATTATAGAACATATTCTCAAATTGTCAAAGTTATTTTTATGTAATTTTATTATATGCGGTTTTCTCTGAAATGTGTTTACCGGATAAAAAGTGTCAGCAACAGTATTTATAAATTACTTTTCTGTCAATTATGTACGCCACTAAAATTGTGTGATATTACGACGCTGAATGCAATTGGAGCATCGCGTTTTGTTAAATATTAAATTACAGCATGTATCTATGATATAAATATCGTAAATACTGTAAGCAATCTGAATAAATAAACTTACTTTAAATGTTTATATAAAATCATTTAATCTTGGCAGAAAAATATTATTTTCACGATTTGTGAAAATTAAGTTTATTAATATTTTTTTGATTTATGGCTACGTATTACTATTTCGTTTCCTGAATGCATATTCTCATAATACTATCATTATTAAAATAACAAAGATTAAGCTCAAATTATACATAATAAAAGTTTCGGTTGTTGTTTTATTATTGGAACAATATTTCGATACACATTGAAAGTTTATTTTATTCCTATCGACTAAGATTTATCGGTAAATCGGTGATAAAAACAAAAGGTTGCATGCTTATTCCAAATTAGCTAAATTTCTAATTAAAATATTTTGATGATATGGTATTAAAACGAAACAAATTAAGAAAGTTAAATTATGCATAGTAAATACGTTCTTAGATTAAAAGGTCGTTGTTTAGATAGAATTCGAAATACTACGTTTATTTGAGTACTAAAATACAAAACGACAACTGTTAGGGACAGGTGAAGGATTCTGGAAGCTAAGAATGTTTTCTAATTATTTTATATATTATAATAATTATTTAAATACTAAAAATCCCTTGTTTTCTATAGTACACTAGCGGCCAACGAATAACAGCCACGGACTGGGTTTGACCTTTCAAATAATATTTAAAAACGAGTTGCTATTTCGCACAAATTTTAATTCGAACGAAATATTTTATAGTATTTTCGTATTCTGTTATAGTAGTATTCCATAAATGCTCCGAGGTCGAACATATGGGATCTTCACAGTGTGAAGAATATCTTAACATTTATTTTTACGAGTGATAGTTGGAACAGTTGGCGTATATGAAATTAAAAAAACAATCATATATAATATATACTAGATGAAACCTGGCATGTGTTGCTACGCCAGTCAAAGAAACAATTTTTTTCATCAATTATTTTTTTAAATAGTATTTTATTCAAGTGCTTTAGGATACACTATATTTTTAGTTTTTCCATCTTGTGCAAAAATAAATAACTGTGTAGGCTGTTCTACTCGTAAATATGCAACATATTGACCGTATTTAGGTAAAAGGAAGAAACCATCACAAAAAAAAATACAGGAGGCACAAAAAACGTGTTTTGATGATTTTTAGTCAAAGTTACATTAACACAAACTTAAAGTGCACTAATAAATTGTTTCATTTTCCTGGTCCGATAATTAAGAAATTTATTAAAGAAAAATCATTAAAATTGACGTTTAATGCTATTTTCCTTTTCATACAAACTTAGTAGATCGTTCTTTTTCAAAATCTTAAGCTGAATTTTGACAATAGTTCGGCATTTTTGGCTTAATTTCTTTTGACAGTATGTGTATTTAGTTGTGTATATTTTGATTTTCAAATAAAACCACTGTTCAAAAACTGAGGTTTATGCCCTTTTATCTCAACAATGTCGATATAATTGATCATGCGAAAAACATGGATTTTCAATATTTAATCCACACAGTTGAAATGATTGGCCTTGTGCTTTGTGGATTATCATTGAAAAAGAAAAACGAACGGAGAACTGTAATGGTTTGAAATCAAATGGCATATCGGTGGGGATCATAGCAACACGTCGAGTGCAGACAGTTTTTCCTTTTGGTTTGCCATAGGGAATATTCGCTTTGATGATGTTAGGCATTGGGTTTTTCACAGCAAGCCTAACTCTATTGCACACTTGGGATAGATTAATGTTAAGATGAAGAATTATGGGCCCACCAATTTAGATTAACAATTTATGCGATGGCATTCTTGGGAGGTCCAACGAATTTAAAAAATCATTTGGATAATTTACAGTTTTGTCCGCATTCATCATCAATCGATTTGTAAGTCATTCATGGTTTTAGTAATTAGTTGTAATTCGTGGGAAAATAATTCAATATATGGCATAATAATACAAAAAAATTGATGGAAATGAAATGCACTTTGTTTCTGCATCAATTGAAAATTTTCCGATACCAATATTGAATGGATGTTTTGAAAATGTGGCTGCCAATACATCTGCTGCAGATATACACTCATATTGGTGGTCAAGATATTTTTTGTACATGTCGCCAAAGATGCAATGCTTAGAAGCAAGCGTTGAGTTCATCAACTGGTGTCAATTTTGGTATAACTGGAAGAATCTGTTGGAAGTCACTAGCTTATAAAATGAGAGCTCCACCAAATAATTGTACAGTCTGATCAAGCGCATTAAGCGATTTTTATGTGCCATAGTGCACTCATCGCAGACAATCAATGTTGATGCTTTTAGCACTTTTGCCATGCCAGAATCTTTGCCAATGTTGCATGTTGGAGTATATACAAACTGAAAATTCAATAGCAATTGAATTTATGATTGCGCTATTCGCCCACCATCCAATAACGTAGCAGCAATACCAGACGAAGCGACAGACAGAGCTATTCCATTTTCAGCTAATAGCAAGATAATGAGAAACGTTTTCCTGTGCCGCCAGGTGCACCGTATAAGAGAAAGATATATGTGATAGCTCCCTTAGTTAGATAATTAAATAATTAGTTTAATTTTAATAATTATTTATCAGGGTTACATATTTTTGCCATCTGTGGAATAATTACATAAAGTTTAGTAAAAAAAGAATAGTCAAATAAACCGTATCTGGGTGAGGTCATGGATTGCAAGGCGTGACCTGAGAAGAATTCATCAGAACTTGCTTCGAGAATTCCAAACTGAGGATATAAACAGCTACAGAAACTACTTGAGAATGGATCGAGATACTTCAAATTTGTAGCTTCCAATATATTACCTTTAATTTAGTCAAATTAAACATTTAAAAAAATTATTAGCTAGAGGAGCGTCTTATGGTGACTCTTTGGTTTTTAGCAACAGAAAAATAGGAGAGTGTTAAGTAAGCCTAATACAGCACCCGTATACCGCAATGCATTCTTTCAGGCAGTTTCAAAAATAAGCGAGGTAGACAATTTTGATTTAACGGTTTTTTAAATAGTAATATGTTTTTAATCATTTCATTAAAACATTAAAGTAGTATCAATTTCGACTATGAAAAAAGAATTAATAACTTTTTGTCCACAGGAACCAAGAAAGGAGAAATTCTTAATATCTTCAATAAATGAAAAGTTACCTCCTCCCATTCCATTTTCGAAACTGTTTAACATATGCAACGCAAAAACAAAAATGAAATACTAAGGAAATTATATGTATTTCATTTTTTATGTATTTTATAATGTAGCTCTTATGTACTTTGCTTTATGAAATAAATACACGATGTTCTGCTTACCTTCATTTGTTCTGCTAAATATTGTATTTTAAAGCCGTTCAGCTTTTTTTATAACATCGATCATCCATTTGCTGAATGCCATGGGTTTATTTATTGCCGAAACTTTTATAAAAGAAATAAGGAATTTAAAGTATTACAAAATGAAGAGATTTCCAATTTTAACATTGGTAATAAAACAAATAAACACGCTTCTTTATTTTCAAAATAAAACTTTCATATGTGTGTTTAACAAGAACGTAATATAAAATGTATGGCATTGTGTTATATCCATAATTATACATACAATACAAATACATATTTCAGTTAAAATATGCAAATACGTGACTTCCATTGCTAGCTTAAATTCAAGGCGAGTTGGAGAGTTTCTTTAATGAATTCAAATACAAACGCGCTAATTTATTCTTAGAAGGATTTTCAAAAACAAAATTATTCTAAGAAATTCAATTAACCGATTAAGTGTCAGAAGCAAACTAACTCGCACAATTTAAAACGTCGTTTGCTAGATAAATTAATTTGAATATCTTGCATGATTTAAAATTTGAAAACGCAGAGATATAACTAAAACTATGATAATTAAAACTAAGTAATGACAAAGAAACATTCAATATATATTTAAAAAAAATATTATAAAGTTCTTTTTTTGTTAAAAAATCACACTTGACGGGTTGTGACATTATGTCTGGCACAGAAAAGGTTAAGGATTAAACTTTATAAATATTCCCGTATATTTATTTACTTATACGTCGGAGTGCTGTGGATACGCCTGTTAGTTCAGATTTTTACATTAGTAAGACAGAGCCCCTGTTGTTATATAATACTTATACTCTCAGAGCCGGATTAAGACGCTTAGGTGCCCTAAACACTAACTAATTTTGGTGCCCCTTTACACATGTAATTCAAAATATTAAAACAATAATAAAGGGTAAGACTTGTCAAATAGCCCATTGTGGTGTTGACAGTTACTGGGTCCACAAGCGATTCAATAAGTCACATGCTTAGCAGAGAACTCAAGCCACAGCCCTAAACCTTTAGATAAATTATGATTCTTTTCATCGTTTACAGACAGAATAATTTCACTGCCATCGCCATGATCCGCTAAATTTATTTTTTCAAGAATTATTTGAGCCCCAATTGTACTGTAAGATCATTTGAATAAAATTTTGCGAATAAATTAAATTATGAAAAATTTCTGTGGTGCCCCCTTTCCATTTGAAAACTAAGCACGCGTTTACTTTTTTTAATGGTTAATCTAGCCCTGAATATACTTTTATAACAGTAAATACGTAAACTCACGTAAATATTTTATGCTGCATTGCTTATATGTAATACGTGTAATATGTACTCGTATAATGCCAATTTTGTATATACTCGTATTTATAAAAAATCTTTCTTCGATGTATGTATTGCATTTCTTTCAAGTTAACTAAGTCTGTTGAGGTCAGTGACATACAAAAATAATGGATGATAAACAATCTACTACATCCAAGTAAACCTCCCGTCACGCGTTTCATTCAATGTCCTGCCCACTCTCTTAGTATACAAAAGCCTCACTTCACAATAAACACAATAACAGAATATAAAGTGGATGTCATAAAACTCATAAATAATGATTACGTAGCTAGAAGACAATATTGTATCGCTATTTATAACTTCTTGTCGACCATTTTGTCGCATAAAGATCAATATTCTTACATAAATTTAGTTCAAGTATAAATACCATACGGCAAGCATTATTTCATGTTAGATTGTTGAAATAAATCACGAACAAGCCAATCTATCTATATATGTATAAAAGTGAATATTTGTTTGTGAATTCCTTATATTATCTTTTATTAATTATCCGATTGCGATGAAACATTACCAAACTATTCGAGGTGGTTTTTGAACCGGTAAAGTTAATGTAAAATGTGTATAATATATTTCAATAATGAAAAAATCTTCTCTGTACGAGTTTGTCATACTGTTTTTTAGTGTACATAAATGATTTAGTTCAAACAAGTTTGAAATAATGCGATTACATTGCGATTTTCACAAAATTATATAATAATTCTGCAATGATACAAAGTATTGTAGACTGGTATTTTGGTTATCAGCTGTTGACAAGGCTATAATGATAAAACTCATAATGCTCATTACATATCCTACCCGTATGCACTTAACGAAGCTAACTTTCTTGTGCACGTGCAAAACTGTATTGTACACATTCGTAACATTAGTATCCTAGTAGAATTTTAACAAACTTTTAAATTTTATTTATGTCACTTTAAAAAGTAAATAGCATTTTTATAAATAGTATGAAAACACTGGGATTATAGAAAACGAACAAGTAAAATGAAATGTATGTTATCGTTAAAAAGATTTTATCAAATTTACAACCATTTTATATTGAAATTATAAAATTTTAAATTGTTTATCAGTGTTGATCAACTAAAATACACGCTGTGCCATGTACTATCGTGACAGTTTATGAGCCGTCATCCCATATTATGAATGTAAATAAATAGAAATCGATGATAACTGCCAAAGTTATTTCTTTTAAGTATCATTTATAATTAATACCCACTCTTTTTCATTTATAGAAATATTAATTAAAAATCAAAATAACGTCCAACTTATGTGAAAGCAATTATATGTGTAATTTAATGTAGAAAATGAACAAATCTTTTAATTGTATAATTTATTGCCCAGAGGAGGGATCATCAAATTTTTTTGAGAAACTGACTTGATTGAAATTTTGAAAAATATTGTAAGCCGAATTAAACTTATAAATAACATATAAAATAAAATTCTATTTGAACATATACATAACATGTAAGAAATAATTTTATATAGAAGTTAATAATAAAATATACACGTAAATGTATGTGACAAAAACAAATTCTAATTAAAAAACGGGGTAATAATAATTAAGCTTTATGAATTATTATTTTTATTAGATTTATAATAATTCATGATGAATATGAAACACGTGTGCAGTGATGGCTTGGACACATTTTTCGCGATAAGTTCTCGAAATTTCTTGAAAAGAAATATCTGATTATTTAAAAAAAATCGGGGTCCGGATGAATATTTTTGAAGTGCGGAAACCAGCCCGCGGGCTGTAGTTTGGTAAAAACTGGCTTCGAGGAATACATAAAATTGACATAAAATATATTATGTTCTGCTTATGTTTCATGTTTATTGTACCTGTAACCTTATTTGAAACAGCATTAGTTTAAATAATATCAACTTTTTAATTAGTACACATTAAAACTTACATGTATAGATGATTAAAGTTATAAAAATACCCAAAAAACGTATTTAAGTGTACAATAATGTACAATTAATTATGTATATTTAAATAAACAATATAATTATTTATACAAGTAAATAGGACTACTTAACCGCGACTAATTTTAATTTCATCGCATAACATTGATATTTTATATCTGAACGAAATACTATAAAAGATTTTTGTTTTAGATCAAGGTTTTTCTCAATTTATTCATTAAGATGTGGCATCTTTAATCCTATGCGTGTAATATAAGTATCTTTTGCTGAGATTTTTTGCAAGTCGAACTATAACTAGACTAATTGTAAACATCATTTTATCTCACATCTATTTCATACTGAGTGAATTAATTTTTAGATATTCAAGCTCTGAATATATTTTAGCATTAATTTTACTGTGGATGTTAACACGATTTTGTTGTTTATTATATATCATTAAAGCGAAATAAGAATGTTTTAAATATTCAATAATATTTAAATATATATTTTAATAATATCCGCTGCCAAACGGAGTATATAGATCTTCACAGTGCGAAGATTGCTTTGTTGATTTTTTCACAACTAATAATTTTGTCCACTTGTCTAATTTTATATGGCCATGAAAAAACCTGTGCAATTTTTACTAGTTATACGCCCTCGACCTTCGACTGGTGCTTTATCCATACACCTATGAAGATGTTAGTTGTTTTTGTCATTTAATTTAATTGTTTATAATATATAAAAACTTTAAAATTTTAGACTAGTAAAAATCTTGCGCTGGTTAGTGCATGTATGTGCGGTTCGCACCAATCGTTGAGGGTTAATTCTAAAAAGCACGGAAAAAACTTTGAAAAAAAATCAATCGATTCTTTTTCTTGAACACTGTTTGGTATTTTGAAAAAATGTAAAAAGAGACTCGAGTGTATGTATTACAATAATTATATAAGTGACCGTATATTAATGATTAAATTTCATTAAAGTGTTTCATTAGAAAATTACCTATCAAAATCATTGAAATACATACATTCTATTATAGAAAAACTCTTCAAAAGGCCTTTTTGTGCCAAAAATGTTTATATACAGAATAATACTTATAAAAATTTGCTACAAGTTCGTTTTACATAGAATACTTGTGGTGGTCTTCAAACATGTTACTATGCGCAAACTTTTCGTCAGTACATTCTTTAAATTATTCTGGAATGTTATAATATTCTATAAAATTATCAAAGTAAGCTCTGAAGTGTAAATAAATTATGTATAGATTTTTCAACTTTATTTATTCAATATTTGACTATGCCTAATTGCAAATACATTAACTACAAATTTATATTTTTTACACATATAGAAACTGTTATATTTTACGTCATAAGGTTATAAGCGTCGGAAGTATATCTGTCTATAAATGATAATGACTTCGGAGGAAATATTAAAAACTTCACTTTTATTAATGTGTTATGTTGCTAAAGAAACCCATCGCTTAAGAACGGTGGAATAATTTTAAAGTAAAAAATTTTTCAAGTATATTCGAAGAAAACGTTAAAAACTATTCTCTTGGTAAAATATATTTACTTACCTATTGATTTGTAATTATATACGTAATCATATTTGAGAAAAATGTACTATAAAAAATATTATACTAAGCCATTTGACAACATTTATTTTCTTAGACCGTTGATGTGAATAAAGCACGGACAAGAGATGGAAGCGTCGAGTCCTGGCAGGGTAATTTTTCACGTAAGCAAGCGAA
Source organism: Rhyacophila sp. 25_7 (assembly GCA_036584705.1). Taxonomy (NCBI): domain Eukaryota; kingdom Metazoa; phylum Arthropoda; class Insecta; order Trichoptera; family Rhyacophilidae; genus Rhyacophila; species Rhyacophila sp. 25_7. The sequence goes on along the minus strand of JAPMAE010001814.1, from coordinate 7,334 downwards.
TCAAAATGTAAATTTATATCGCATCGAGCAATTGATTACATATCAGTAAGAGGCAAACATTTACTCGGATAATAATTACGGCTATCACTTATCAACCTGAAGCTGCTTGAATAAGAGAGGATTTATTAACTGTATGATACGAGTATATACATTCTCACTTTTGCGAGATGAAAATGAAAGTTCAAAAATATTTATATTTATCAAATATTCATTGTCTGTTTATCACTTTTGCATACAGTAAGATCAAACTTGAACAGTTTGTTGTATATTTTTTACGACACAAAAAAAAATATTTGTATGAGATATTTAAAATGTCTAAAATAAAAAAATATCCTTTATAATATCTATATGTAGGTTATTGAATATTCCTTATTTTATTGAACATAATATCTTGGAGTTTCCCTATACGATATACACGTATCTATGTCCTTAAAGGGTCATTGATACATATCCTTTTAGGTTTGTTTCAAAGCTCATTGTGTTCATGTCATTGGTTTAATGTTACCTAATATGTGCTCCCAGGGCAGGATTGTAAAACAGTTTAGAAAGAAAGACAATCAAGAGAGCAGAAAAATGTTTATTTGTATTAAACTGCTGTATTGTAATTTAAACGTCTATCTCAACGATTATTTTGATGAAAAAAATTAACCAGGATTCGTATTATGATATTAATTGTTAGCATATATTTTTGAAAATATAATATACGCATTAGTAAAATATCCATATTTCCAATATACAATTACGGATATAATTAAAGGAGATTGATTACTATTTTATGTGAAATATCAAACGTTTTGATTGCTTTGAGAGGAGAGTTTGTTAAAAAATATTTTTTCTATGTGATAACTTTGTTTTTCTATTGTTTTCTGTAATGAAGTTTTACACTCATATTTTTGACAACCCTGAATATGGACCCACTATTATAATAGTAATTATTGATTATTTGTTTTATTTAAACACTAATATTAATTACTGTAGTAGCGCTCAAAAAACAAGAATAGTTGCATATCCAAGTATCATTCATGAAACATACTAAAATTGCAGCACCAATTGATTTATTTTAGATTTATTGATTTATTAGCAATGCTTTATTATATATTTATTGATTTATTAGCACCAACTGTTTCTTGAATTGAATTTTACCATAACTATTTTAAAATGAAAACATACAAATATTAATAGATTTTTTTTAAATTGATTTTTTATCTCAGTTTTTCATTATTTGTTCTACTACTAAGTTCATTTCCTGGTATTAATAACAAATGAACGCATAGCCACAAAATCGAAGCCGCAAAATGCGGACCCTGAATCGAAAAAATACACCCAAGTCTCTTTTTAGACGAAAAATACATACTAAAGGCTACCGTGTGAAACAAACCTGTAAAAAAACTACAAGACCATATGAAAATTGGAGATGTATCTTAAATGACATTTATATCTTATATTTATTTTGTTTCACTAGTTTTGAATAGAAACGAAACTCATTTTTAATTCCTTTTAGATTTTCAAACCGTGTAAAAATGTAAAAAAAAAACACCAAAAAATAATTGTATCTTTTTCCTTTGATCGTGTTATTTCAAAACAGTGTAAAACAACTCGCGTAAAAAAAGAAACGAGTGTATATACATTTAACTAACTACTAAATTATAATTATCGTATAAAGTAAGTAAATGTTATACAAAATGATGTTGAATACGAAAAAACACAATTTAATTTGAAAAGTAAAATAATTTGTAATAAATTTTAAAATTTGACAAATTCTTAACAAAATATTTTTTGCTACAAAAAAGATGATTTGGGTCTGTTTTTCGAGTCTATGGGTGAATATTTATCGATACCATATTAGATTTAGACTGCATTTGCACAATAGCATTACAAAAACCTAATAGGGACCACCCCAATGGGTTTTATATATCTTGTCACATACTCTTAGGTTTCCGATGTGAAATAGCCTGATAAACGAATTGAATGTTTTACATTAGGGTAGTATACTTTAGTGCAGTCGTCGACAACATGCTAACTGCGGGCAATAGCGATAACCGAGGCGGCATATTTTATTATTTGCTTAAGCATATTTTATTTCCCATCAAGAATACAAAACTTAATGAAATTTTATTGTGAAAAACTATATCAAACTTTATTTTTTTTAAATCAGACAAAAGAATAAATGAAATTAAATTGACGACTTATTATAGTTATTGTTTTTATTATACATATGTATAGATATATGTAATATATAATATATGCTGTATAAATAAAATTATGTATTATGTCATAAAATTTTAATTGAAATAGTCAAATTTCAAGAATTATTTACGTAGTCTACCAAAATGTTGCTAATAAATTCTGTAAATAATGTATTCTACTGATAAATTATGGTAAATTTAATTTATAAAACATCACCGTTTTCATTTATTAAAAATCAGGACAATGCACATATTATCTGAACTGAAGTATTTATGTTTAGCAATTTGTATAGCTAATGACTTGAACGTAATATTTTCTTAGTTCTTAGAACAAATAAAATAGATATTCTTGATAAATTAAAACTTATCGTTTGAAAAGATATCTTTATAAAAAATCGTTTTATAACATAGTGTCAACATGTTTAATTTTTGCAATATTGCAATTTTTTATACCAAAACTAGAAAACTAAATGTGAAGTAGTATTCATAATTTTATTGATTATATCATAATCAATATTATTATACTAACATAATCATATTCTAAAACCGTTACATTGTTGGGCTAATTGCTTTATACTCGTAAAACTACACAATTAATTTTATAGGTTTTAAATGATACATGATTAAGTCAACAGGAAAAAGGAAAACTTTTTTTACATTCTTAGAAACTCCAGCATCTTAATTGAGTATTAGTATTTTAATAAATATTACAATAAATTTATCCCACGCTGTAATTTAACTGTTGCTCGAGTGCTTATGATATGATTTGAATTCTGAAACTGACAATGAATTATTTTTTCTCTCTATGTCCCTGATCTATGTTTTATTACAGGACATAGACAGTTAATCAGTAACTGTTATATTACGTGTATACAAATTTGTTAATAAATCCAAGATTAAAAAAACTTCAATATTTCCTCCACATTAAAGCAGATGTCGTTATATACTTTATAATGTTATACAACTATATATATATTTACTTTAAAATTTAATTTAACTTAAAAATAGAAAACATATTCCATGTGCTTTAGATGAATAAAAGTGTACCTAATCATTTTACCTTATTAATTCTCTATATAATATTAATTTATAATTATTATGTTCGGTGCATACACTTCATTTAAATATAGTTTATTCGGTATAATAAATTAGCATTCACCTCAAGATAAACAGATGTATTTATAATTGAGTTGAAAAGATCATATTATATACCCGATTTTACTCGCAGTCGTAGTTATGCGCGGCTACCTGCATAATACCGTAAGAACGAATATAAATATTTTTGTCCAGCAAAATTTTTATCTCACTCATGCAGAATCGTACAGGATAGTTCAATCATGCAGTGTAGCGCTAAAAATAAATAAAAAATGTCATTGATTGCTTGTTCGCAAGATCACTACACTATATTGACATAAGTATCTTGGTGTGCTCAGAAATTTAGTTCGGTGAACTGTCGAACTGCTTAAAAAAATACCGCAAACTTTAAAAAGGTCGTAGAATTCGCTTCAGTTTATATCTTGATAATGGCGTGATAACCAAAAGAGGACAAATATTTACAGTAATGAATTATTTACGTACAATTATAACCAGTAAATATAAATATAACGTGTTTAAAATTTTTCTGTCATTTACCTTTTTTTATTGCAAATATGTAAATAAGAGTGAGTTTGTCGAGAAATTGAAACGGATAAGTCAGATTTCAGTTATTTTACAACTTATTTTTAAGTCATTATTTATAGCAGAAAACTTTCGACATAAGACGTTTTAAAAACCTTGTTTCCAATATGAATAATAGACTATTATAGCAAAATTCCATACGCAGTATTTGATTACGAACCATTTCCGGTAATATTTCAAAACGTGGAGTATACACAGTGGAGTAGCTACCTAAAAGCCAAGTCACGCAAAGAACAAAAGCTCAGCTAGACAGGGAAACTTAAATTTCTGGACACTCAATATGTATGGAAAATTTACCATTTTAACATGAAAATATTGAAACTAATAAAAATAGCTTACAAACTAATCGGCATCCCTGTTTTGAAGGTTTTACGGTCTCGATTTATACCAAGAGTGGTCAATCTGTGGCGCAATGGATGATTATAATTAGCAGATTGCATCTTTGTGCCTTTAATATTAATACATTAATTTCAATCATGATCGTTAGAAAGTATAGAAGGTATTTGAGCCATATGGATCATCTGAACTCGTATGTGAAAAAATTGACGCATGGTATGTAAAGGGTTGGCTACTCCTGATTTATACACATGACCCACTCTGCGCATGAATTAGTTGCTCCAGATATCGACACATTTAGAAAAACAATTCTCTGTTCTCCTTATTCGCTCATGAAATATGCATTGAACTGACTACATATGATATATTTTTTAAAATTACTCCTTATAAAACCTTATAAAAAACGTTAGCTTAGAAAGTTAGTTTTCAAATATATATATACGGTATTTGTTTTATTTTTTACTCTTTCAAAAATTATAGCAAGTATTGAGAAGTTCTTTGGTTATAAAAGACTGTAGAAGAAATTCAATTGGAAAATCTTGACTAAATAATCACATTGTTAGTCATTGAAAATAAACAAACATTAATGATTAAGTTTAAAGAATTCATCAGTGAGTTTGTAAACTTAAAACCCAAACAAAGATTTTTTTTAAATTATCGTATGTTTTAAAATATAAAGAACAATAGTTCTATCTAAAATTTAATGCTCGTAATTTTTTATGGGGGCCCAAAATTTATAGCTACGCCATTGGTTATGCGCCAACGATAAATATCATAAATAATTGTAGGCACATACGAACCTTTTACACAAAATGATACGGCTATTCCTATTATGTAACTCAGGCGTTTACTTACATCTATGTTTCACATGACCATTGTAAGCTTAAGAATTAATCACGCGCGCTAGTTCCGTTA
>JAPMAE010001811.1:0-13896 GCA_036584705.1 Rhyacophila sp. 25_7 | reverse complement strand
TGGGTAGTGATATTATACACCAGTACTTTTATATATTATAAGTAAAAGTAATTATTTTATTTTTTGTTCCTAAAGAGTTTTGTATTATTTTTAAAAATAATGAAAAAACAAAGAAAGTTTAAAAAAATCAGCCAAAAAATGAAACATGTACGTGTTTTTGTAAAACAAAGCATACACCGTGTTAAATTGCATATATATGAATATATTTAATTTTACTTAAAATATTCAAAAGTTGAAGAATTTTTTTATCATAAATATTTGAATGAACATATTTTACACAAACTGTTTGTGGTCAACATAACTTTTGAGAATAAAAAGTGTTCCCATATGTTCGTTCATATTTTCATGACAATAAATTCTTTATAGGTCATATTCCAAGTCGTAAATTCTCAAACAATATAAATCAAACCATTCCGATTTTATTCTGAACGATTTTCAAATGTATTTTTCTTCAAAATTTCGATGCGATAGAAAACATTTTTATCTTTACGTATGCGTATACGTCTTCCAATAAAATATGGTTTTTTTTATATCCGTGTGTCAACATATAATGACTTTTACAATAAATAACAATGCTTAAATGCAAGGTTATTTTTTTAAATTTAGATGAAACTTTTAAAATATTTATTAATCTTCAATTTTCGTAAATACTTTATTACGATCGAAAAAGGATAAATTTAAAAATAAATATTCGAAACATTATCTTCAATGTATTTTTATTTTAACGATTTTTTATATCATATAATGTGCGAGTAGATAGTACTGATAAGAGGTTTTGCAAATAATATTATATTGTTGAGTAAATATAATTCCATATTTACTTCTTGATGGGTACGTTTTTAATATAAATGGCAAGAATTATTATTGTGATACTTATACTATCAATAATTCACCGATTATGATATGGATGTACGTAATTTGTGATTAAAAAAAATCATAAAAGAGTTTTAAAATTTTATTCCATGCCTCTATAGTTTAATTCATTATTTTTATTGATAACATAGTTCTATATACTTTTTATACTAATTTTTATTTATAATTATTTTTTTTGCGAGAGTAAATTATTGAATTACTTTGAATCAATATAATTGAATAAACCGGTGTCAATTTACACATAAAAAAAATATTTTGTTCTTACTTCAATTCAATATTATCAGTTCAATCTTCAGTTCAATATTATGGCTTAAAATATATGAACAGAATGATTTTTAAAAAATATCAATAAATTAAGAACGTATAAAATAGTTATGTTTGAATCAATCGTATGAAATCACTAAAACTGTGAAGGATAATCATTCTTGTGACATATTTACATACATGAAATGTTTCATCCATACCAATGGCTAAGGACCATTCGTCTTCCATTCTTTCGAAGTTCTTTATGTCCAACCACTGACCCGTTAAGGTGTTGAAACTCGCAAGTTTGCGACCGCCATTCACGTTAGTGCCGTAGCGAAAGCTTTTTTGATACGAGTAAGTCACTAAAAAAATGGTTAAAGTCATTATCAAAATAAAAAAGATTTTGATAAAAAACATATTCTATTGATGTATTTCATTCATAATCGTAATCTATTAACATACCATTCAACTATAGTTTATATATTTACTTATATTTAAAAATATTAGAGCAATGTAGTTCATAGTTATTTTTTAAATATATTAAATTATTCTATGTATTAAATGTTATCAAACGCATTAATCTTTTACTTACTATTTTAAAATAAAAGTCATTTTCACATATTTTTATAGAAACTTGTATTTCCTTATTATTTTAATTATTTTAACATACAGTTTGTACATAATAGAAAAAAAAACTAATAAAAATATCAAAATGTGATATTATAACATTTATTAGAAAATAAGATTAACATAAGTCTAAATTCTAAGGGAAATAGATATATGTTTCTTAAAATCTGATATATGTACATAAAAAAAAAATGATGTTTTATTATAAAATACAATTTCTAAGTTTATCTAAGTTATATATAAATAAATATCTGCCTGTTTCAGGTAGAAATGTGACTTTGATAGTTGTTTGCGTATACTTTTCAAGTGTGTATGTAATACTCCTCTGAGATCGCTGCGTTCGCTGAAAATCTTTTCATGCGGAAGATTCTCGTCGCAAAAGCTTAACCCTTGGAAACTTTCTTCAAGTAAAGTTTTAAATAATACTTTGGGAGCGACTCAACGCTTCGATATTCATTAGATTAAGCAATCTCTGATACTTGGCAATACAAGTACAAGCATTGCCATCTGAACATACTACATATATTATTCTACTATGTATTTTAATAATAATATTTATAAGCAACGTTTTAAGCATTCTTTTGAAATAAACGACATTGTAAGTGACCTTGTCTCCAAGATTAACCAACTAACTTTCTATTTTTTAGAAAAGGTAGAAAACACCTAGTTTCAGAAGACAACCGTTCCCGTTTTTTATGATGTCTCCTGGAGAATTCTGACTAAATACAGCAATTGCGCTTACGGGCATGATCAGTATATTGTTGAACACTAAATTATATATATAAATATAATATATATATAAACTAATTAAATAGTCTGTAACATTTATAAAATCTCTTTTGTACTATAGTATATGGCGATACGATCCCTTACAACTCCTCTAACAGAATGGTTAAAATAAAATAATTTCGTGCGGTGCCAAGAAGACGGCCGTGCACAATTGTGGCTTCGAGTACTAGCGCGTAAGTGATGGGTAAAAAATGAGTTTTTTTTTTTAAATAATAGATACGATGAAAAAGCAAATCCATTTAATTTCCGTGTATTCACGATATCATAAAGTGGACATTTGAATATCTAAAAAAATGAATAAACCAAAAATAAAACAATGGAAAAAAATAGATATGGTCATTATTTTTTTTTTATATAAAAATTCAATAGACTACTTTTACGTATAAATGTCTTGAAGTAAACTTTTTATCGTGTATATTATTAAAATATTTCAAAACTGATGTTTTCGTTAGAAATGTATTAAAACAATTAAACATTTGGCATTTTTCGATATTTAAAATTTTTTTTTTTGTATTTATAACAAAGAGATATAAAATTATTATATTTTACAGATTTACTTTAAAATACCAACAGAGTTTAACTCTCAAGTCCTTGCAATAATTGTATTAATGCGAGTACGTATAAACCAAATGATCATAAAATTATAAATTTATCTTTGCTCAATATAAATGAGAAATTACATATATTTGTAATTGTCAAATCGTAAGCATAATATTGAACCTTATCTGTTAAGTGTGTCAAAATAAGCACGTATGAATGAGTGGGTACCATTTTTAAATATTTTCAATGAGTGATTGCACACTAACACCTCTGCATTGCCGCAATAGATGAATATGGTTGAACCTTTTTACCTCATACCATTAATGTGATGATTTATTAAAGGTGAGTAAGCCATACATTTTTGGCATGTAGTACTCATACGCAAGCATATTTTTTTCATTTAACTGTATATAAATCTTTTGTACGTAAAAATACGAAACAAAAAAAATGTGGGATCGCAAAACTCCATAGAAGTACAACATTAGACATATGCTAATTTGAATATAAATTTTATGGGTAAATATTTTTATAAAGACCAGTTTTATCAAAGAAAATGTTTTAATCTAGCACATTTAAGATCAATTTTGTCTATTACAAGATATTTAACAGACTGTTTTATCAAAATAATGGCTCGCTACTAAGGTTTAAACATAAAGAACATGAATTGTATTATGTTTTGTATTTACTCAATTCACGTTTACTGCATTAAAAATCATTTTAATATAAATATGTATTAATCAAAATTATACTATAATTGAAAGTTTGTGTTGATTTACACAATATCTCTATTCTATCTGATTATTTGTACAGTACATATTAATTTAAAAATACGATAACTCTTTGTAAAACTAATCACTAGAAAATATGTTGAGAAATGAAGTCTGTCTTGATTTTTTTAATTGAAAAGAAGTATATGAACTTGTATAAATATGTCGATTGATAATATAATACAAATATTGATTAAAATTGAATGCGTCAAAAAATATTTTCTGTTAAATATATACTAATTATTATATTACTTCATTTAAAAATTTGCATCTTCAAAAATTAAGTATGTCATTATCAAAAACCAAGATAAATATTTTTTTAACGAGTCAACTCTCATCTCATACGTATCGTCATATAGCTTTATCTCCCTGAGCTGACTCCTCCCACTTCAGCCTGCTCATTACTCAACGTGAACCACTCATTTGTTTTCCTCATTTCCGTGTCGTTTGGCTCCTGCTACACTTTGCTACTCGTAGCATTACCGCTTCGAAACGCCGTAGCTCGTCGTAGCTAGTCGTAGACGCGTTTTAATGAGTCACCTAGAATGTAATTCACGTGATGTAAATGTCTTTCACCGATGCATCGTGAGACGATAATTCCCTTTTATGAGTCATAAATTAGACACAAGCACATTGTCGTGGCTTTATAGCTTAGCAAGTAAAGTGCTAGATTATTATGTTAGGTTACTGATATCTCATCCCTTCAAAATGTATTCGATTTAAATAATATATACTCATGGGCCCTTGAGCCTGTTAAATAAATTACAGCAATAAAAATAACTAGTTTGTATTGTAAGATTTCTAAGAGCATCAAATCACTAATCGATCCGAATTCCAGACCCCATAAATATATGATACAATATATTTCAGTTAGATAAACAGAAATTCTGATAGTATTTACTTATTGAAGTATTAAGTCTTAAGTAATGCTTATAAATTTTGATAAGTATTTTAAATATATTTTTTATGTAAATATTTTAACACAATTATTTAAAGTCTAGTCAATTTTGTTAATAGTAATGACTGATATCAAAATCACCGACGTACTTGCTCAATAAAGTATAATCCAGTTAATATGTATTTACTTTTTAACATAAAGTAATGTTAAATCGTATCAAATACTAGAGATTTGACCGATTTTACGGTGATCGAGTAACTTCTTTTGTTTTTATCTTTGGAACTCGATTTCTAGAAAAGTATGTGGATTATCTAATATAATAATTAATCATATGTTCTGATCATATTTTAATAATAAAATAATTATGATACAAAGTAATAATAAACATAAAAAAATATTGAAACAAGATATAACCATTGAAATATGTAAAGTTATTGCGGTAAAATATATTAATCTCAAATCAATTACATTAGATTTTTTCTATTCAATATGCATGGTCAGGTTATAAAAATATTTCTTGTAATCAAATAAGTAACCAACAGCATTATCATGGAAGAAAAGGGAACATTGTTAGTGTTATAATATCTGAGGTAATTATATTATATAGAACTTTGTATACCAAAAACACTCGAATAATGCAATTAAGCTTCAAATTAATAATTCATTTCTCGCTAACTACTAACAAACTAACCGGAAGACCTAATTTCCAACAAAGGGGGATTAATTGTAAATTTATTCAAGTTTAACGTACTAGATATCCGCCGCCCCCTTCTGAAGAGTATATATTATGCATAAGTTTCTCAAAACTAACATTTTAAAACAAAAATTTTAATCAAAAGTTTACAAAAGCTCATTGGATGCAACTATAAAATTATATCTAGTTGAAAGATGTGCACAGGTATTTTTGTAAATTAACGTTTTAGCTATAAATATTATTATGGTCTTTGATATATTGTACCTTACATTATCAATCTCAATTTTATTAATTTTATCTATTATCAGTTTATTGAATTAATAACATAGATATTTATACGTTTTTCCATGGTCCTTAGCTGATAATATTGTGACAGATAAAACCGACCTTGAATTAAAAAAAATATTTAATAAAGTAACGTATTAAAACTTTGTAAATATTTCAAATTCTGTTAATAATTTCTGCAAACTATACTTTTAATTAGGTATAAAAAATATTTAATTCTAAAATTTCATTTATAAAATACATATCGAAGCTAATAATAATCATCATACTATTTCGTGTTTAGTGTTCCATTGCTTATATACACTTGACAGTTTTAAAAATTAATTATTTTTCTTCTTCTAACCATATCCGCTCCGAAACGAAGCATATTGATCTTCACAAAGTGAAGATTATTTTGGCAGTTTTTTACGAGTAACAATTAATAAATATCTTAATTTTTTTCGAACCTTATAAAAAATATAATTGATACTATAGAACAAAATGAATTTTTTATTCCACTATAATATTTTTTCTAAAATTAGCTATAGTTACAACTATTCAATCAAAATAATTCTATATCTATGTAAAAGCATCTGATTTTTCTACGTTTTATGCTTACATACGAAGAATACGTGCATTCACACTATGAAAATTGTTTGTACACTTTTTCTATTTAATATTTGATAATTATTATTTTTACAGCTTGTTTTTACTTAGATATAAACAAAATATTTAACTTTTTGTGAGCTATATGATAGGGCCCGCGACAATCACAGCTGACAAATCATTGATTCACATGAAAAATATCCACTAAACAAATTAACATGTTGGTACCTTAAGAAAATTTAAAAATCAATATATTCATTGTAATAGAATAGTCTTATAGTTTTATAGAAATACTTTAGTGAACTTTTCTTCCATACTGCATGTATAAATAATTTAATATATTTTTAGATCAATGTTTTGATATATATATATATTTATATTATCCGTATAATCCCAAACTTTTAAATATGTATGTTTAATTAGATTTTAATTAAATAAAACTTTATTGATACGTATCTGAAAGTTTTTACCCCCTCTTGCTATAAATTATTATATTTTTGCTTTCTACGCTAAAATATCTCTTTATAAACATGAAATTCAAGTTTATATAAAAGTAATTTATTTATATAATTTAAAGAAAAATAGGGTTGTTAAATATAATTTAAAATATTATAAGATAATTTAATTATTCAATTCTTATTATGTACCAATAATATGACATTTTTATGTTTAAGAAAATATCGATTCTTATCAATAAAATCCATATATGAATAATAATTTTTAGTGTAAATTAATATATCTACAGTTAAAGCAAATCAAAAATTTAACTATACTTTATTTGGTAAAATTGTTTACAACTGGTGTTTTTTTATGATGGATCCAAATATTTGACTATCGCGGTCTTATGGAAATTTATAATCTAGAAGCGCGTGTAAAGGAAAATTAACAACTAAATAAAGACATAATAAATTCGAACAACTAAGACTGTGAACAGAAGGCGGTTAAGACAAAGCTGTCTTTTCGCCGGCCAACATTAATATTATGCGCATAAAGTTTCATATAAATAAATACAGGTAAATAATGAGAATAATTAAAGATATTATTTTCATTACTGTAAATATGAATAGATAGATATATATATTAAACAAAATGTTTCATTATTTCAACAAATATGCAGTATTTTATAAAAGGACATTGTTTTTGATTACTTGACTTGTTTATGCAAAAACTATTATGAGATATATTTTTCACTTACACTGCTTAACTTATTTAAATTCTAGAAATATGAATTATAAATTGAAACGTGTATTCTATTGTTAGCATTTGTATATGGATAAAATACGTGTCGTATAAAATTATTTTATTCGTGATGACTACAAATGAAATTTAAAACATTCCAGTGACATGAAAGTCTTTTTTAAATAAACAAAAACCATTTTATTTTTGTATTTTAGTAGATATTATATATTAACTATTAGGAAGAGTATACAGTAACTTTTTAAAAATATGTCAACATTAACGAAATAATTCTGCATACCTTTTAAGTAAAATCCTTACAGAAATTATTAAAAAAATATTTTGATGTAATTTAAAAAAAATCTTGAACACCGCTTAGATGCTTTAAATGAAACTATAAAAAAGTTTTTGCCTTACACTAATAGAATACAAAAAAGTGCACGAACAGTGTAAAAAATTTGTTTCTAAATTATTTCGTGATGCTTCTTCTATTTGTTTTATGAATTAATTAAACTTTCACTGTATACTTTAATATTTATAATATACGAGTTATTTGATTAATTAGAGAGTAACCAAAATAAAAATATTTTGGATACCGTAAATTAAAAAAAAGCTTTTTATTTTTAATAAAATGTGTATTTAAAGAGTAAAAATATATAATTTTAAATGAAAATACAGAAAATCCGCCACAAATATGTCAGATTTCCTTGTTTTTATAATATTTTTTTAAAAATATAATTAAATATCATAATAGTGGCTGCAATTAAATAATAATAAACTTTTTATTTATGAATATCAATAAAAGACCATTTTACATAACAATTACTTGCATAATATCAATCCAATTTAAATGACAATATTTTTTTTTATGAAAAATTTGGTTAAAAAAAACACTAAAGCATACAATATATAATATAATAAAGTTTTTTCTTAAAAAATAATTATCAAATACAATGCCGTTATTTGATTTAACGATATGAGCAATTTATTTTAGAAACCTATGAAAATATATTATAAAATGATTGTAGGTTCAACAGTCGGTATGATCAACTTTAACAAATATTTACAGTAGCTTAAAAACTATTTCAATCGCTGTTATTGAATACACACAATATAAAATGGTCTCAGTTCTTTTAATATATATTATATTGCGTATATGATGAGTTTAGATTGAAAATATCTGACAAAAGAGAGACCATATAAGAAATTCAAAGTCTTGACATCTGCCGCCTATTACACCAAGAGTCTGCGGTGACGTCGATTCAACATGTCAAAGTCACAGAGGTCTACTCATCTCTTCATTCGATCAAGAATATTCTACATAGTAGGTAACTCTTGTTTTACTTCCTTTTTAAAATGATACTATCTTATAAAATGATTATAAATCTATAGTTAGCGTATAATTGATATGCCTAGCATAACATTAACTAATGAGTTGCTTAAGAATACTTTTTATTCAAAGTTGCATTTATTTGTTTCATATTTTTTCTTTTTATTACGAAACAATCGTTGAAATATTAATAAAATAAGGTATATTGTTACGTTTAGTATATATTACTATAGAAAATGTGTAAAACGTTAATAAAAAATAGATTTAAACAATGTACTTTGTATGATCACATAAAAATGATTTAAAACTGGTGTTGATTTTTTTCTACAGTTTTATGGATTTTGTCATTGTTTTAATGCAATAATGTTCAAAAACGTATATAAGAAAAAAGAAAATTTTATTTTGCGTTACTATATAATATTCTACATACTCTATTTTAAAGTATTGGCTGTTCTTCTGAAATTTTCATGTATATAACAGAGATACCCTAGTGCAACTGACAATGCGCTTGTGATAATAAAATGCAAAGGAATACAATGAAATAATCACTGTTCTGTGACAAGTATGAACATGATTTCAATTATACAAATACAATTAAATGTTACTTCTGATCAAATAACTTTGATAAGTATTATTTATTGTTAATTTCACGTCATATAATTTTCAGTCACCTGTTTTTTTATCTAAATATATTTTTAACTTTATATGAAGACGTCAGCCAAAATATTTTTTACTGAGCCTTCACTGTAAAGTTAATAATTCATTTTCTCGTCTTTATCGGTGCAAACTTTGTTGATTATTGGCATACAAAGATAGTGGTGCCAATTTTCAAACAAAATTTTGACAAGTTAGGAGTTTTAGCAGAAGTTTTCTTAAATGAGAGATACGGCAGACAACTCGTCAATGCTAGAGTGAAAAATAAGGATAGAAGATATTCCAGGTAACAATGTCATCAAACGTTCAATAAAATAATGGATTCTCAATCAAACACACTTTAAATTAATTCAGATAAATTGGATTTGTTTGAAAATGTATCTTCATTCGGAGATCCAAATTATGTTAACTTAGTAAGTACTTAATTAAAAAAAAATTAAAAAAAAAAAGTTTATTCATAGAAAAAAAATATTCCAGTCAGTTTAATAAATAATTTAATATATGAGATATTTTTTTTCAAATATGATTTAACAACCTCGAATTGTGAAATGATAAAAATATAAAATAGAAAACTCTAACTTATTTTATAAAGGTTATAGAATAAACGACTTTATATTAGTAATCTACATTCTACCTCGAACAAACTAAATAATATAGCCAAGTATTTTTTATCCCATCATTTAGGATGAATCATCATCTGTGTATTACAAAAATTACCTGAGTGTAGTATCTAATATATAACATTTATATACAATATCAAACCTAGACTACCGTTTTTAAAATTGATAATACTTTTGGTCTCAGTGAAATTTTTATTTTCACATTTTTCAATTAGACCACATTGATTTGCAGTTTAGCTGTCATTTTTACTTCAACGAATTGATTTTATTTAATTTATCATTATAGTCACACTTTTTGTATGTAGTAAAGGTATCTTAATAAATTTTATTCCTTGATTGAGTGATATGAAAAGTATGATAAGCGTGAAATTCAAACACATTGTTAAAGTCAAAACATGATTTTAAAGAATAGTAGAGATAGACTTAATTTACTTGCTATAGCCGTAATCACTACATCATAATTAGGTGTTTTGTAAGTTAATATCTATTTTGTATTATTGATGTCATCAACGTTAAGAAAAGGTGGATAGAAATTATTTATAATAGAAAATAATCAATAATAGTAATATTAAAAAAATAGCCGTACGTATACTTAATATTAATTTCATTTAATGTTTACTTACTTATCACTGTATTTATGTGCATATTTTTACAAAAAAATATAATCGTGTATTTATTGACCAAGTTCGGTTATATATTACTATATTTGTTTTCTACTATTGATGAACATATATAAATTTAATAATTATTAAATATAAATGAAATATAATTATTTGATATAATGTAGATTGCATTCTAATAAAATATAATTTGATTCGAACAGAGTATCAGACTGATAATACGTTATTTTTGAAACACTAACAACTAATAAACATATTTCCAATGTATATTGATATGTCGATACTACCATCAAATCAAGCATTATTGTGCGTGCATTAAAACAAAAGCTTTACAATTCACGTTAATTCAAGTTTTATGTAGCGTAAGTAACGATTGATGGCTGTAGATTCCACATAATAATTTCCATTTGATTGGTTGCTCGGAAGCGAACTGGGCACCTAACTGAGAGACGATCAATCATATAACCAGCGTTGCGTTGGCCCGCTTTAGTGCCAATAATCTAATACCTCTCCTGCGAACAAATCCACATGTCCGAAATAACAATGATCCCTCTCAACGTGTCATATTATCTCAAATATTTTTATGAACATTTTACGGGCTATATATTAATAATGACATTGGTGTTCTATAGAAAATTTGATCATATAGTTGTTTATTATATAACTATAATTTTATTTGGCATTTTTTTTTCTTTAAAATTTTTAAGAACTATTTTTTTAAAACTAATATGTATCATTGATTTAAAATTGAATAGACACGGGCATTTACAATATTATAATTTAATATAAAATAAACATATATAACAATTAGCGGTCATCGATAAACCATGTAACGTTTTTTACCCTACCTCCCTTAAACTTGACTCATATTACCCTCCTTTCAAAGGTTACGTACCTTTCCACATAAGAATGTAATTTACAATCAACTCGTATCGACTTTTTAAGAGGGAAAAGTGTTACGTGGTTTATTGTCGACCTCGTATGTTATTTATTGTATTGAACGATGAGCGCAGTTACGAGTATGTAAATATCATATATACTCGTATAAACAATAGTTGTTACGGTTATATTAAAATATTTTTAGTATATACTATATAGTTGTAACAATTTTTATTAAATAAAGTCTTTTTCTATGGGAAATATATATACGAGTATTATGCTGTCCAAATTTGTATGGTTATATTCCGTAATAGATGATCAAATTTCAAAATTTCAAATCTTGAAAAAATCTTTTATTTGTGCCCAGAGCACACGCAAATGGTTGAGGTCATAATTAACAATATAATTAAATAAATAAAATAAATTATTAATAATAAAATATACGTTATAACTCTTTTCACTGTGGTCCCGGATACTCTGTTTCTGAACGGTTAGCGTAATAATAATTAAGGATTCGCCATTCAGTACAAATAACGTGTGACGTAATATTTTGGAATTTTAAATTATACATCATTTTCAGCTGACAAACAATTAAATTATAATAGACGTATGTTATCTATGTGATTTATATATTAATTTTGCAGAAGTACATTGTTATAGAAATTATTAAAATCTGTCATAAGCATGCTAATAATATCACCAATGTACTTCGTAAAAATCGTGCTATTTTCAGCAAAATCATGTGTATTTTATCATTCAATATTTTAATCAAAAAAATTAAAGAACATATATTTATTAAAAAAATAAACAAATGGCAATTTTTTATCATCCAGTTCCTTCAGTTCAATCTATCCAATAGATTCATTATATATGAACGGTTAATTTTCATGTTTAAAATTTTTGAACTTAAAACAATTCATTGTAGAATTTTTCAAATTCAAAATAAAATTACCAAAAAAGCAATAAACAAAATTATCTTGTTAATATATTCTTCTCAAATGGCAATTTCATAGCCATTATTACGTCTTATTTGTAGTAAAACACGTCTAATACTGTTATGCTAAATTTCAGTCTTCTAGAATCTTGATAACATTTGATCATTAAACTTTACAATGTCACTTTGAATTGAAATACGAATTATTGTGTTAGTGTGTATACACAAACACACAAATATACATAAACGTCAAACTAACTTAAAGCTACATATCCGTGTCGGTGCTTTTACAGATGAATACGATTATAATACGAGCTGTGTTAAATGAGTTACATATTGAAATGAGGCCTAGGGACGTGTGAATGTTTTCGCACCATTGCAAAATGGTCATATCACTTCAGTAATTTGTAATAAAGCAATATAGGAGACGTGATGTGCAATTTAATGCCGCGGCTTATCCTCGGCGTAGACAATGCCAATGCTCGATTGACATTTTGAATCGGCGTTGCCCTCCATTTGATCGTGAGCCTCATTGCATATGCCCAAAGCGCAGTGATTATTAAAAGACAATAATTTCAGTTTGAAAAGCTTCATATAAAGTATTTTGTGAATGTTTTACATTTTTATAAGCGTAATTATTTGCATTGAAATACATTGTCGTTATTGAACGCTCTCATACACTATTTCACTCTATTATAACATTCTTTTAAAACGACTAAATAACTAACTAAATTGGTTCCCTTCGTAAGTAAGTGTATAATATATCTGACTTACAAACCAAATATTTCAGGCTCAAATCGCGTAGCCAGCCAAAAAATCCACAATTTGTTAATGTACACTAGAAACCAAGACATGGTCTGAATTAATTGAGATAATTCCTAACAAGTATTACTCATAAAAATCTATCAAACCAATCTTCACATTTTGAAGGTCCGTATGCTCCGCGTTGGAGCAAATATGCTCAAAAGAAAAAAAAAATACTGAACTATTTCATTTCAATATTATACTCGTATATGACATATTTTTCACTAATTTACGTTTGCAATTTAGTGAAGAGAAAGCTGTTACTTAGGAATCTTTTACTCAAACTTAATTTATCCATTATATTATAAATTTATAGCATAAACATATATGAAGTAACGTGGACAATAATTAAATTAAAATGGCTATTTACATACATTTGTTTCCTTTTTTTTTATAAATCAACACCAGTTTTATGACTAATATTTTAATATATTTTTTTAAATAAAAATTGGCAATAATTATATTAAACTCTGATATTGATTCAACATAAAAGAATTCCTTAAAATATTTAAAGTTAATAATGTGAATTATGTTTTGCTTTATTTTTTCAATTTTCCTTGAAATATAATGTATTC
>JAPMAE010001810.1:7637-18710 GCA_036584705.1 Rhyacophila sp. 25_7 | reverse complement strand
CAAATCGCTCGTGCAGAATGTCCAATGTGGCATGAGCTGTGTGATATGTAGCGCCGTCCTGTTGAAACTACAAGTCACTGGTGTCCATATCATCCAATTCAGGCCAAAAGAAGTTGGTAATCATCAATCTATAACGCTTGCCGTTGAAGGTGATGGCCTGGCCAACGTCGTTCTCAAAGAAATATGAACCGATGACGCCGCAAGCCCAAAAACCACACCAAACAGTGACTTTTTCGGGATGCATTGGACGCATTTGAATTTCATGTAGATTGGTATCGTCCCAAATTCGACACTTTTATTTGTTGTCGTTCCCATTCATCCAAAAATGGGCCTCATCGCTGAAATGGGAAAAATGGGCAAAGCGCGTGGAACGTTACCCGAACTGAACACTCATTTTGATAAAACAATTTTACCACTTACACGTGTTGTTGAACGCTATATCCGTCCATAGTGAGTTGGAAAAACAGACTGAATAAAGACAGCCAAGTTGACAGATGTCGCTTCAACAACATGGCCGTTATCAACTGTCAAAGTTCGGAAGTCCTTATTAGAAGACCCTATACATCGACTATAAATACCAGTAGTTTCTTTTGTATGAAAATCTATATTTTTTTACAATAAAATAGATATTATCAGTATAATTATTAATACGTTTATAAAGTTTTTTCGTATTGTGCACAAAGTTTCTTAATCTCGGTTCTTATTATACAAGACACATTTTTAAGTTATGTCAGTTTAATTTTGTGCTAGCTTTCAATAATATTTCAGTTTTATAACCTATTTTATTGTTTCCATTCAATCTTTTATAAAACTCAGTCGAATTAAAGGTTTTTTATAAATCATATGTATTGTTTCCATTCAATCTTTTATAAAACTCAGTCGAATTAAAGGTTTTTTTATAAATCATATGTATTGTTAAATTAGTTCAATTTCGTTTTTCAGATTTATTACGACGCCTTTGTGAGTCTTCAGACAGACAGTCGTACTAGCAGACTTGTGGGTAGCTTGCTAATGACCTACGGTGAACGACTTGTATAAGTTTATATACTTAGAGACGTGTTAATACGCAAGAATAGACGCCGACCTTGATCGGCGCATGTTATATTAATGAACGTAAGCAATTTAAAAAGCAGATATAAATACGAGTATATATAATATTCAGTATTTCATAAAATTATGATGCTATACATTCCTCTAATTGTATGTTTTATATCCTTTACAAAAAATATTCTATTTGTTTTTTCGCAATAATATTAAAAATGGCATCTTTCATTTGCAGAGCTAGAGCTCTAACCACCTACAAAATAATCTAATGAAAAAGAAATTTCAAAATAAAAAAGTACTTCGATTGATTATGTGCCAAAAGTGAGTTTGCTCGCACAACCTGAAACATAGTTTGCTACTTATTATCAAGTCTTGGTTAAAAGCCTTTATAATGAATAAAACAGTTTTTTTTTTAAAAATATTTCCACAAATTAAAAACTTAAGACCAATTTTTCGTATTACATCATCGAAAAAACTCAGTACACAATACAACGTTTAATTTTGAACTCTTTATAGTTATAGGTGTCTAAAATCTACACACAAGATATATTGACCATATTTATGCAAACGGGCGTAACTCTCAATTTTTTGAAAAGTGCTTTTATTTGAGAATCACAATAGGATAATATCACAAAAGGAATTAAACTTAAAATGCTGAATTATTATCGAAATTCACGTTTACGTTTTGAAAAAAGAACGATTTACTACGTTTGCGTGGAAAGAAAAAAAGCATAAACACTAAATTTTATTATTTTTTTCTTTAGTAACTTTTTAAATTATCGAGTCATAAAAATACAACACAAACTTATTGGTCATCATGTACTTTAAATCTGTATTAATGTAATTGACTAAAAATCAAGAAAACACGTATTTTGTGCCTCCTGTAATTTTTTTCTGTGAGTGTTACTCCATTTTACCTAAGCACCATCGATATGTATATAATAAAAATTATGTTAATAAAGTAATTTTAAAACGTTTAATAATTATTTTACTTCTGCTAACCTTTGTGTGAAGACATTATATTAAAATAACAATACATTTTTTTATACTTATTTCCATAAAACGTTTATTTTTTAAGCCAGTACATATTCTGGGAGTAATAATGTAGAAAATCTGTATTATAATTCTAGTGAAATGGCTATTTTAAAAGACAGTCAATAAAATGAATTAAAATATATTACAACATTACATATCGTCATACTAAATCAGTGTTTAAATAAAACGGACAGAAATGAGATTGAGAAATCACATGATTAAATTTCTATAATATCTATAATATTTCTATAATATGTCTTATAATATCCCTTTAAAAGAGAGCATTAACAGTTATAAAATGACATTTTTAAATAGACGCATATAATATATAAACTAATGTAAGCTTACAAAACACTTATACGTCTGCACTTCTTAGGAAAAGACACATCGTTAAAAGAACGCAACTTTACTGAACGGACACATTGTCACAAGGCTTACGTGTGATAAGGGTCAGCGATTCAGATGCTATGGTTGAGGATCAAACGGACTGAAGGAATCTGGTAAAGGTTTCTAAGGTATATTTTAATAATATAAAACTAGAAAAAATACGTTAATAATGTACTTTGCTTCAAAAAGTTTGTCAATATACGTTATTTTTTTGATTTTGCAACAAATTTTTATGTATTTATTTTGATACTTAAAATAAAATCTAATTTATCACCGTTTTAACCTTAATCTAGGTTAAATATGAAAACTATTTAATAGTTTATTTACATGAGAATTTAAGTTATAATATATTACCTAAATAGATAGAGGTTATTGTTCAGAACCTACATATACATGAAAAAACATTTCTATGAGGTGCTATAGTCAGACTTATGAATAAATAGCAAAAAGATTTACTGAAAAGCACATCGTATGGTAGCTATGTTTAAAATTATTAAAACGCTATAAATCTACCATGTATTAAATACATATACATTGTTGACACATAATATAATAGTAGTATTTTTTCAAAATATATTAAAAACAAATCAAAAATGGTTTCATTTGTAAAAAGATAGGTAACTAATTATAACAAAATATATAAAAAATCGTCGGTAAACCAAATTGGTTTATTTTGTTGGGAGAAAATTACGTACGTCACAAAAAGATAGGTAGTTTTTATAAACGTTATTAATTCTAGTAAAAATATATTGTATCATTGAAGAGTAATTGTGATTCAATATAATAAGAAAAGACAATAAAAATTGTTAACCTCATGTCATTTGAAGCCTCAAAAACGATTTTTTATGAGATTCATTAATTCTCTAAGGCAATAATAACATCATATTTATAGTGTCTATTGTAATAATGCATGTGGAAAGAAAATAAATAAAGGAGTTCTTAATAAACATAAGATAGGTACATGTTTAATTCTGTTGTAATAAACATAGTGAAACCTAAAAGTTCTTTTTTATTTTGAAATTTTGCAATAACCAATGAACAATAAATTTTTTAAAAATATATAAAAATGATTCTAAAAACATACTCGTACTACTTGTATCATAATAAAATATTTACCTCGTTAAAATAAATAAAGAATTTCTTTGATACACTTGTACGAACGTTTTATCTAGCATTTTCTTCAAAACTTAATAAAAAAATACGAGTCATTTTCTTTACTATTAATCCTAAGTGGAAAACCAATATTTTAAAATATAATATATCAAACACATTTGTCGATACGTTAAAAATATTGTAATAAGCAAAATAGAGCTTGAATTATTTTAAACATATTTATCGAAATAAATATAAAAAAACATATTGAAATCCCAAAACCTGTTAAAATGGGACTTAATCTGTAAGTAAAATTTCAATGAGAATTATTGGCTTATATTTAATTGTGTACGACTGTATTATTTTTTTAAATATTTAAAATATAATACATTGAATCGTATATTTGGTTGTTTCATATTAATTATTAGTTTTTTTTTTACTTCCATCCACGCAAAATGGATTCATAGCGTGAATATTTTCGGAATATTAATTTTTTAGGAGTAATAAATAGTTCATGTCCTGACTACAATATAAATGAATAAACGTTTGAAAAAAATTGCGACCAATACGGGCCTTGCATCCGTGGTACCCGCTTGCTAGGTATACGCCATACAAACTAGCCTAACGAATTCGACATTATTATTATTTGCAGTTTAAATATTATTTTGAAGTTAATGCTATATATAAAAGCAATATTGATTATTTAATACGTGTGTATGATATTACACGTTTTAATTTTGATACGATTTGTTGCTTTTGTGGCTAAATATAACACACTTCCATTACGATTAATTACTTACACTAAATTGTTATAGTGAAAATGAAATCTATTCGTATTTTAATTGCATTTTCTTTATCAAAGGGTTCTTTCAAAGATTTTTAGTAGACAAAACTAATTGCATTTGTTCTTTGACTCATGAATTCTAAGTTAATAATATACTGGCAATGTCATTGAGTTTTCAGATACTGTACTTATTACATGCACGCACTTTAAATTTAGTTATACTGAATAAGTGACTGTTGACACCTCATCGTATACTTAGCTATGTTTCCCTTTCTAACCCTTTCTTAACGGACCCCATCTATATAAGCAATTCATCATAATCTCGAAAGCAAGCACAATTTGCAAAGGAATCTCTATTTAACCCTTTATTGACAAATTCCTAGAATAACATGCTAGTATTATGTTCCTAAGGAAGGAAATGGCATTAATTTATGAATGGTTATTTACAAACAAAAGTGTATAAGAATATACTTTAGCTTCAAACTTTTATTGTCATAACGTTTATTTATCAATGAAATATTAACTATTAAATATTTGACATATTTAAAATGAAAATACTTAATTATTATAGTGTACAAAAAGTATTAAACCGACAGGAAAAAAATATTGAGATATAATGGTTAGTGTTTTAAAAATTTCACATTAAATGGTGCATACAAAAAAAATATTCAATATGAACTAAAGTTCATATACGCTTCGAAATATAGCGTATAATTCGTCACGATCTGATGGTTGTCTTGACAGATTTTTTACCAGTAATATTTGTGAGTCATCAGCACAATCGATTTTGGTTATGTTCTGGTTCAAAATGTTTACGGAAATTATCATTTATTGGTTCAACCAATTTAATATTCTTCGTCGTTTTAAATGAGCTTGTACAAACATTTCAATGTTCTCTAGCTACGGGATTTAAACTCAAAACTCTTGGTTTGTCAGTGGGATACGCTATCCACTTACCTACATGAGTGACAATTTTCTTAAAAAAATAATTAATTTTCATTATAAAGTTTGTGTTTTGTCAGTTTATATTGTATATGAAAACTAAATATTTGTAATAAATTTTTAGTAATAGTACGTAAAATACCGTTTTTGAATATATATATGTAACGAAATGTTGAATCTACTAGAAAAGTTTAAAAAAAGATAAATATTTAGGTATTTTTAATTGATACATCTGATAATGAGCTGAGCTGATAAAATACTTATAAAAGTTACTGCAAATACTTTTAATTATTTCAGTTATTGCAAAAAGACCACATTTAAGCACAGTTTTCTTACAAAGATTAAATATTTTTGATGGCTTGAAACATTAAGATCATAAAAAAAAACTTTATTTATAAATGAGATGATTTTATAAAGACTGCTTATAGAATTAAGATTCGATAATGCAAAACTTCTTATTGTTACGGCCATTTACTTAGTGTTTTGAGCTTTAAATTTTCGAGTAAGAATGTATGTGAGTCTTAACCCTCCTTAGCTTTACTAAAAAGCGACCCAGGGTTCAGTCTCCTCTGTACATATTGCGTCATTATGTTTGTAAAATATTGAATAGTTAGCATTTATTAAGGTAAGGTTTACACAAAGTACTTATGAATAAATTGTAACTAACATCCAATAAACGTGTGCATACATCAAGTGGCCGACACATGCCTCCTGTCTACTCCCTACTTGAAGTATAATTTCATTTTAAGCCAACTGAGTTCAAGTTGTTACATTGACTTCGGGCATGTTTTAATGACGTCTGTACGAAAACATAATACGATGTAAAGATATCAAATGTAATGTTTTGACGCTGAGTTTATAATTAGCGTTTCATCTACAATCTACGCCACCGCAAGTTGGGATATATCCATTATATTATACGTGAAAGAGATATAAAAAACTTTATATAAAATTTAAAACTCGGTAATTTTGTTTAATAATTGAATTAATTAAACTGCAATAGTTTTTTTATATTATTTTTAGCTTTTTATATATCATCAATATACTGGCAGAAGACGTTAAGTCACAAAAGATTATGTTGAAAAAAATGATTTATAAAAGAATGAGTCATTTACATAAATTTAACAATAGTATGATCGTTAAAACATCTGGAAATGTGTGTTGATGTTTTTTTCAAAATTTAAATATACCTTACCTAAAACACTTTATCTGATCAGCAAAATAATTCTTAGTCAGTTTAATATGTTTTGACAGTAATAAAATATTCAATATCGACTTAGTAAATAATGACATTTTAATATTACAGTAAACGTACAAGAAATACGGTAAAGCTTGTTTTACCAGACGATAGAGCGTGCAAAAATATATCAATTTGCATTATTAGGTCAAAACGGTTATTTTTCGACGACGCTTTTTGCCAGTATACGACAAAATACTCGTCTCACCTACTTTGTCATCTAAGTCCTGAACTATCAGTCCTGATTTGTTCCTTTACATTAAAGACAATAGAAATAAAAAATAAAAGCTCATTAGAAGCTTTTTCTTAAACTTTCACTAAGTAATACGGCTGAAAAACTAGCAATAATTATATAAATATATTAATTTAGGGCTTTAATTAAAAAAATGAAAACTATTTCAATGTCATATTACTTCCAGTAATTTCTAAAAAAAATACTGGCTAATATTGGAACGATAGATTTAAGTAATTTATATTAGACTTGTTGGTAGTATTGGAAAATAATATACTTATTTGTTTTGAATGAATATCGAAAGACGAATTATGTAATATGTATATATTAATTTTTTCTTCATACACATTGTGAAAAAATATAAATTCCCTTACTTTTTTTATTTGTTAAATATATTCTTATAAAATACCTATAAATATCGATAAATAGAGTTATGCATACAGTTTAAAGGGCTGTGTCACATACTTTACAGTATATACAACCGCAATTATATGCGGCTACCTGCCTGAAACGTAACAAATATAATTGTATGTTTCAATGAATCAAGGAATGAATTAGCATTTTCTATAAACGATATAAAATTTAGATTTCAAAAGTTTTGAGCGTATAAAAAGCAGTATCATATTATTTGTAATATGAAACTATGGAAATATTTATTTTTGCTTTATTCGATTATCCAATTATGCATAAGCTTAGATAGAGTTGTATCATGTTATAAAATTTCAAAAACAAAAGTTATAAAAAGTTATGCAATGTAATTCTACCAAAAAGGTGAATTTTACTATTATATTTATCTTATAAACTTTATGAATGCAAGTATTTTTATTTTAGTATCGGAATATTTCATACATTTTTTGTGAACGTTGAGTAAAATTTTATCTATGATTTTTGTTCACCAATCTTTGAGTATGTTTTTTGTTCTAAGTATGCTGTCCAGTATAAGACGTTATTAGGTAAGATAAAACCTAAGCGAGTACCTGACCTTCAAAATTACCTCAAGTAGATATCTGGAAAAAAGGTTTCACCCCAATAGCATCCAGGTTATATCCCGAAGGATACATACCAACTATCCTAGCATGTTGTGCTCGGAAATAATCCACAGGAATATATCAACATAAACCCTACCGGAGAAAATGCGAACCGTAAAAATTTTAAGGGTTCTATCCCATAAAGTTACTCGTGCCAAATACTTCCGACCGTTGTGTTTTGCAACCTTTTAGTTCCAGAACATACGATCCCCATGATTACAGTAGAAATAAATTCTGAGACTTATTAAACTTTAAAGTATAATATTTACAAGTATTTTAAAACATAATATACTTGTTACAATAATGATACGTCAATACAAAAATGAATAAGATTTTTACTATTTAAATTAAAATTAATTATGTATTGTTATTAATATGTTTTTGTAGAATTATTGAAATACTAGCTTGTTTATGTCTAATGATTCTTATTTTTACTATAATTTTACACTTACAATAACAGTAGAAGAATAATCATAAATACATACAATGTCTTCTTTTTCTTTCGACCATATCCTTCTCAAAGTTTTTGAAAATTGCTTGATGGTTTTTTACAGATAATTATTATTTCAACTAATTAATCTTGTGTCCAAGATTCAAATGTACTTTTAAAAAACTGTAATATTAACCACCTACGGGATTTGAAACAAAGATCCTCGTCTCATGAGTCGGTTCTGCTATACACTGACCTACTAGAGTGACATCGTATAACATATGTAGTATAATTAATATTCAATTTGTTACATTTGTTCCCAGTAGAGTTACAACATAATTGAACATATTACTAGAACAAGCATTGCAAGATACTTGTATTCTAAACTATGTCAATATCTGAATTTTGGCAAAATTGATATAGAGTAGAGCAAGTTTTGCCAGCTATGGAATTTAAACCCTAGATATTTGGCTTTTAAGTCAATTTTGCTATTCACTCACCTACAAGAGTAAAAAATACAATACAATTATTTGATTATTAAAAATTAAATAAGTCTTTTTGGTTCTTCACTTTGATCATGGTTTATAACACATTTTGTTAAGCAAAGATTGTCTAAAAACAAAAAATAATCAACTAAACTATTACTAAGATAATGCAAGATAATTATGTTACTTTTATTGTTTAATATTGAACAGTTTATATATTATTTTATTTATAAAGATAGGATCGTGTGTTGGTGGATTTTTGTTGAACAAAACGAAACTCTGGACCGTCGTAAAAATCTATCCGGTGAACAATGCCAAGTCATTGAACCTTGGGCATTTTAAAACATTTTATGCTTCAATGAATGAGATTCCTTAGCACTAGTTTTCAGTAAAAATAGAAAATACGAGAAAATAGTAAAGAAAATGTTTTAGGTTTTTTTTGCCTGATTTGCACAATGCCGCTTACAGCAATAAATATGTGATGAAATTCAACTAGACATCGCATTGAATAAAAAACATTTAGATTTATATTTATTTAATTTGACGAACAAAAACATGGATAAATATTAATATATCATAGAAACTTAAGTTTATCTGAATTATATATTTTAAAGTACACAATATTTATATTTTCAAGTGTTTTAGAAAGCAAAAACCGTTCTTGTAAATCATAAAACTAAAATATGATACGTTTGATTAATACTGAGTATAATATACCGTATTATTTTTGTTTATTATATAAATGAGGAGTGTAGTGTAAAAATTTGGTAACGGATAATGAGACAGTTCTGTAATAATTGCAGTTGGAAGTTTCTTACCTATTTAAATATATTTGTATACTGAAAAAGTTTGTCGTGAGTTACTAAGATGACTTTTTAGACACACATTTTAATGAAAAAGTGTGAAATGGTTAACAAATACGCTAAAATGGAATAAAATTCAATTTTACCAACGTGTGGGCAACCAATTTTCTACACTACACCTCTCAAATAATATACAACTTAAAATACTCGCAGGTTTAAGTAAAATCAATCAAACTTATTGATGACCCTTCTATTAATTGAAATATTAGAAAATGTACATAAATATTTGATAGATTCATCGAAGTTTTTTTCAATATACTGCATAAAATATTGTATTTTTAAATTGTATGATATAATTTTAAAACGTATGATTACAGCTGTCATTGCAGATATACCTGAGTTTTATTTCTAATAAAAAAATTTTTTGAAGATTTTCAATAAAGTTAAATACATAATTTATTAAATCTTATATATATTTTAAATTCAAGTATCGACCCACAACGATGCATATATAAATAGGTGGTACATTTTATATTACGGTAGAAAACTTTATAGGTTTCAAGTGATGTTCGGAGCATAGATTTAAGTGGATATAATACGAACAGATTCACGCCAGAACTTTTTACGTGCAACGGTTATGTGAGGCTTTAAAGGTAAAAATTGTAAACGAATTGACGTGATCCTGCAGTGTGTGATTTTTGTAGATCGTAATACAAAAATTACATAAAACTACAAGCGAGTACATGGTCATAAACTTGTTTTACTTACATAAAGTAAAAGATTGTTTTTATTAACGTGATCAAAAAATAAAAGATTAATGTTGTTTATAAGATTGTGAATATATAATACCTCAAGCTTCACATAGCAATATGTGTTTTGATTTTGAAACTTTGTCATTATTAAACTCACGTACATAGTAAAATTATTTATAATAATACGATAAGAGATTTGAGTAAAATATATAAATTCATTAATCAAATTAGAGCTTATTTCATATTTAAGTTAAATAAATCGATGGAAATAACGAAAGACAAGAATATCAGTAATTTTCATTTAAATATTATACAAAGTAATAGCATAAATTGAAAACTATTAAAAAAATACCCAAATTTAAAAACAAATTTTAAATTAATGGAGATTATAATGAAATAAATAAGTTTTTAAACTTTTATTGATTAATTTGATAAATGATCATTAGTATGTATCATTATTTATTATAATCGATTAAAGATTTCTCTAATCTCTGTATAATATCAAAACTATTTACATTTAATAAATAAAAATTGTTTAATTATATCACTAGTTATAATTGTCAGTTATTAGTCCAACTAAATTTGTTCATATCCCAATTTTAAATGCACATTAAATACACGCCAATTTTGGTCGCCATCTTATTGATTTACACTTGCAACCGTCGGCCTATCCGTAAAATGCGAAATCTACTTAAATACGAGGGCGATATTACACAAATAATATATTTTAGCCTAAAACGAAAACCCAAATTAAATGATAATTGACTGATATGATTATGTTATACATATATATTTATGGAAATTTAAATATATATAATAGAT
>JAPMAE010001807.1:0-12018 GCA_036584705.1 Rhyacophila sp. 25_7 | reverse complement strand
CCGGATTCATTTTTAGATACATTAAACTGTTTAGTTTATTATGCTCCACACTAAATAGAAAAAAAACTATTTTTAATTCATATCTATTATACGTATTAGTTAAAGCTAATTATACTATACGAGTGCTATCCAGAAAGTTAGTTCCGTTTGGCTGTTAAACAAAAACAATTCGTATATAAACAAATTGTTTATTGCATTGTCAAATATAAACCTTAAACTACTCGTCCACATCATTTTACCATTGTTTAAGCATTTGTCATAGAAGGGCACAAGTTTTTGTATTCCCCTATCATAAAACCTTCCTACTTGTGATACAAACCATGTTATAATAGCATTCTTTGCCTTGTCGCCGTCGTTGAACTGCTGACCGGTAAGAAATAATTTTAGGCCGAGAAACAAATGGAAATCACTCGGTGCTAGGTCTGGACTGTACTGTAGATGGTTAAGCTGCACCCAGCCGAAATCTTGTAAGAGTGTTGTGTCACATACGCTGTATATTGGCAGACATTGTCATAAATATATCAAGCAAAACAGAATAATTTTAAAAGTGCAAATTATTATTAATATCTATGAAAAATATCCAATTTTGTGAAATGAAAACTGATATATTTTGGCTACTGACATTTTGAAATACCTTCTTTGACAATTTATTCTTTCCTAATTGTGATATACGGCAAACAACCTTGTCTATGTTTAATATAGATATTAACATATTCAAAAGAAAGTTCATCATAAACAAAATATGATTTGGTAACTGCCCGATATATTAGGTGTACTGGAAAATTCATCTGCTAAGACCAATTGCTTAATTTGCGAACTGGTTACGACTTGTTCTCTGACCTAAATGTATTTATTTTGCATTGTGGTTGAAGTTTGTATTTTTAAGCATCTAATTATTGTTTTCGTTTCAATTTAAAACTTTGCACTTAAAATTATGGAGGAGTTTCTATCATTATAAATGACCCCTGAACTGGAAGACTCATAAAATTGGATGATACGAGTACAGTACTACAGGCGGAAATTGAACCTAATTTAGAATCAACAATTCAACAATTATCAATAGACTTATGTGCCCCCGTTAAACAATAAAATAATTTATGAAAAAACATGGAAACATCTAAAAATAAGGTGTTTGGATTCTGCACGATCTTGCCGAAGAAAACAGAGTGGTTTGAAAAAACATCTGTATATCGCTCAATATAAGACTCTCTGTAGACCATTTTTAAGTCGAATTATTACAAGTAACGAAAAATGAATAATTTAGGATAACAGGAATAGCAATAAACAGTGGTTGTCACCAAATCTAAAAACCATACCAACTCCTACGCGTATTCCTTTATGTTTGATGGGATTATGAAGGAATAATTTATAATATTATAAGATGTAGAATCCGGAGAAAACTGCTAATTCTGATTTTTACAGTAAACAGCTTAATTACTTACCGCAAAAAGGGCAAGGAAGAAAATTTTCGAACGGTTGGGAGGTTAAACTACACCCTTTCTACTCACCAGACATTGCACCCTCCGACTATTACTTATTTCGCTCATTCACGTTTCTTAAGAAATAAAAGACTAACAGATGTTAAACATGGAAATATAACCATTGAGATTTTTTTTCTTCTTAACCTTGAATCTTTCAATCACATTTATAAATCACGACTATGTAATCTTCCAAATACGGCGTCATAGAACCAGGCTGAAACCCATATTACATTATAGTACAAGTTTTTATATTTAAATTTGTTTTCATTCTTTTACTAAAAATACGCCAAAATTAACCGGTCCTCCTAATATAATAATGCATATTGTTGTTAAGCGAATTTTATTCGGTGTGTATACTGTCAAGACAAAAATATTATTTCACGTTAATTAATGTAAAATGTTTTCGCTTTAAACAACTTCCCCGGTATATATTACATGTATTCATCATCACAATGTTTAATTGTGGCATTTATTATTAATTTTCATTGGTAATAATATATATATAGAGAATATTAAAATATTCGATACAGCGCAAACAGAATTAAAAAATGAAGGTCTTAGTATATTATTTCAAATTCGCAATCTTTAAGAGTTGCTTCAGTTTGTAACAATGACTAAAGATGTCAAACCCAGTCTACAATATTACATTTACTACAATGTATGAGATAGCAAATACCGTGGAAGTGCAACTTGTGATATGACATGAATAGGAAGCCACATGCGCGTTGAAACTGAAGCATTCTGCTTTCAATACACCTGAGCCACCTTGTACTCGTACATCTAAGAAGCATGCCATTCTATGAAGAGCGTAATATTTCATCTTTGATTAAAGTTTATAAACAATATTCTATTTTCATATTACTTCTTTCAAAACAGTAAAACCTCAATATAACGGACTAATGCGGATGAGAGAGTGTCCGTTAAGTAGGTTTTCCGAATGAGTTTTTTTTATTAATTAAGAAAATAAACGTTTTCTGCTATTAATGTTCGCACCCACATCATATATTAATGCAAATTATTTTATCTTTGTTTTTCTAATGTTCGAAACAATTTGTTTTGCATGCCATATTGCTCACATCTACGAGACAGAGACACTCCAGACTCTAACTTTAGTACGACTTTTTTTTTATTTCACGTTAAATTAATTCTTTTGCCCTCGTTAGTTGGTAGCGCGTAAGTCACGAAGTTGGTTACATTTTTTTCAAATGTTTATTCATTTGTATTGTAGCCAGGACATGAACCCGAAATGGTTGAGCTAATAATTAACAACTAATACTCGTAAAAAAACTGTTAAGTAAATCTTCACATTGAAGATCCTATATGCTGCATCTCGGAGCGTACATGGAATTTAAAAAAGCGCACTCGCGTAAAAAAACGATAGGAATTATATTTTGAGTGATTTGTTAAACCTACCTTTAACATAGCTGCCTCATAGCAAACTCATGAGAGCACTCGCTGACCAGAAGACCCTTAATCTGTCTACACTCAATATCCAATTCTAAGTATAATTGCATTTCCTAGTAAAGGCGATATACGGCATACTTGTATCCCAAATATCCCTAAAAATTGTAAAAATAAAAGTTCTTGCTAAGTTAGTCAGAAAAATCTATAAATTCTAATATTTCAAACAGCTCTCTTGTAAAAAGTCCAATGTAACGTAGGATAGTTCTGCATTACAACAACGATATATAGTTATATCGTTATATCACTGTCCAGCAGTAGAAATAAAAATTAGTCATATGCTTATGTCTCAATTTCTTGGCGCCTTGAGCCAACGATTTATGAATCATGTCTCGGAATCGATTTTTTTTATTATGTATATAGTTTTATATAAATAACAGTAGGTACTAATAATTATTTCATCTCATTTTTGTAAAAATCATTTGTGATCACAAAGTGCGACCACACGAGGGCGCAAAATTTATAGCTACGCTATTGAAACCTTCGTTAAAATGATATTTTCTTTGTAGAATCTTGCTACAACTTTACATTGGCATTATTATCATGAGCCAAACCTTTACGTAGTGCGGGCTCGATGCAAATTTTTCTGATTTGTAATAATCAACAAAATTGAGGATGTCCAACATTCTGGCTTCAATAGACTTAATTGAGTAATGGACATCTTGTACACATAATATACATGTAAAAAAACTCTATTTATTCAATATTTCATTGTAAAATTTTGAAGACAATGCAATATTTTTTTATAGCCGGGGTGGGGTGTTTTTACTCAAGGTCATAAATATATAATATTTAATATCTTATCAGCCAAAAAGTTTACGATTTCTTAGGATTATATGCTGGACCAGGGAGTTGAACATCCCTGTATTTAAATCAAACTATAACTTTCCGCAGAACTATAACTTTTGTTGTGTGCAACGCATTTGTTAAAATTTGAATTTATAACTATAACATATCTAAAGTACTACTT
This sequence comes from Rhyacophila sp. 25_7, assembly GCA_036584705.1. Classification (NCBI taxonomy): domain Eukaryota; kingdom Metazoa; phylum Arthropoda; class Insecta; order Trichoptera; family Rhyacophilidae; genus Rhyacophila; species Rhyacophila sp. 25_7. Next base: position 8,106 of record JAPMAE010001807.1, on the reverse strand, counting down.
AATAAATAAAATTCTATCTAATATGATTTTTATATCTTTCTTAATAAATCTCTAATTATTACCAGTTCGCACATATAAATATATTGTTCACACTGTAGTTTCCGAGTGTCGCCGGAAACGGAAATAATAAGAGCACTGTAATAAATGCATTGTGTATGTAAAACTTATTATTTTAATACACTTTTATTTAAAAATTGTAAAAAGCCAAGCCTAGTTTATTATTTGACACTCCTTAAATCTGATATATCGACGCCTACGTTAAGTATTGTATCTTCAAAATGATGTTTTTCACGTTCTTTATGTATTATTTATGAAGCCATTTATAGTTTCAAAATTCGTATTATAAGTACGACTTAGAAGCATTCCATATTATTGTAACTCGACTTACACTAAACTTTTGACTCTTTAAGCACTTAACAGTTGAATTTTGATGAGATAAGCTGTCCAAAAATTGTTAGAAATCAAGTTGGAATATGCTAGAGTACACACAATGACAAACTATGAACAACTACATTCTGTAAACAAATTTCTCCCATCAGGAAAAAGCCTACCAACAAATCAAAACAAGATTTGTCCGAATGAGGCTCATCAGCATGCGAACAAACTTCGTGCCCTAGTCACACTCAGGCAAAACTCTCAAGTGGTTAAACCACTCTCCTGTAAAGTTCCAATTTTGAGGTTCCAATACTTTACGTAGGAGGTGTTGATATTGAATATAAAAGGCTTGATGAGTAGAACGGGTGTGGGTGATATTTATGACAACCAACATCCCAATAATTCATCCAGTTGTAGGGTTGTCGGGGTGTGTTTTATTTTTCAGGTCGTTAGTCTGATGGGATGAATAATAAAAATATGAAAACCCATTATCATTCAAAAATATTTATTACATATCATGTTGAACGACATTTCAGAAAATTAGGAGTATTATATTCATTATAAAGTTCAATATTACAAAAATTCTTCAAAATTATTTTAAAGAATAAATAGGAAAAATTAAATGTATACTGTATGAAAAAAACGTATTGTTAACCCATTTCAATCCTGCTTCATACGGTTTAAAACAAACATGATTTTATTATAGTATAATATGTATTAGAAAGGAAGATAACTATTAATTATCTCAATAAAAAAAAATGCAATAAACAAGGTTTAAAAATGCTTGTTAGGAAAAATATGTATGTAATATATCTGTTTTTTTCTCTCTGTGGATTGAAATGAGCATAACAATATTACATAAAATCCTATAAAACAATTTGCTGCAAATGTTTTAACTTACGATATCTGACATATTTTTCAAGTGTTAACGATGTTATGAAAGGTTCACTGTGTGTTTCGTTAACTTAAACTAATTCCAATACGTTCGGTCAGTAACAAGATAAAAAGAACATTTTTACTGGTAATTTAATTGAAGAAAAAATGAAAATCAAACATATTTGTAAAGTTTAAGACGACTTTAGTGAAAAAATAGTATTATGGAAAATTATATAAATATAACTTCGTCAGCACCATAGATAATCATGGAAAACTAAAAAGAAAATGAATGTAAACAGAAGATTTACATGCTACATAAATAAAACAAATAATATAAGACTAGTTCACAAAATTCACAATTAATCCAATATTCAATATAAACTAGTATTGCAGAATCTTTAGTTCTTGTGAAAAATGCGCAGATATCGTAGACTGAACGGATGTCTTTATACAATAATAAGAAGCAACATATTTGTATTGTCACACATTTTATTAGAGATGCCAAAATTAATATAGTTGATACACAAGACTCATTAGAGGTAGATTCTTCAAAAATTATATATTTAAATTCGTTTAATATTTATAATATTAATTTTAATTAGTATTCACCGCCGTAATCAGATTTAGACTAAGATTACAAGGCGAATGATTGGTTATCACATACACAATTCTCACTATCTGCGATTGAAAATATAACATCGCATTTGAAAAAAAAATGAACACAGTAGCTACATGTAAGGAAATATTTCGTTTTTATATCAAATGTGAAGTTCAAATAATTAATATGACAGATTGTGAAAATAAGGTAGAGACTGTAAATTTTATTTGACCGGGGATTATTTTTTAAAAAAACTAATCAGAAAAATTTATGCAGAAATATTTTTGTTAAAGCAAAATAAAATTTACTCAATATTCTGTGTGCGAAAGGAAAAGGGCGTTAAGTCTAGAATCGTCACTTTTCAGGAGAGCAAAAATGAGATTTACATAATAACAAAAACTTTGACAGCCGAAAAGCGGACGAAAGTCCGATACTCGATCTGGAAACGATGTGACAAGAGCAATAATTGAAAACATTGCAGCGTTGAGACAACTCAACGCTCTATTCCTTCAGAATTTTTACGAGAAGTGAATTAACTCGTAACGTTTTAACATAAAATTTACTAATTTAACGACGGTAAATTGAGTATTCCCTTTTCTCCTATACACATATATGCATTGTAGTTGTTTTGTCATTATTAACTAATTTTTTTAATTTTTAAGACTTAATGCCCTATTCGTTTCGCACAGAGATATATTATATATATATATAGTACAAAATCAAATACTAAGAATCCCTCATTTATAAAAAAAACATCAACAAAAATATACTTTTAAAATGATTATAAAGAAATATTCTACTATTGCATTGTCAATTTTAAATTTATTTATCAAAAACTTTAAATAGAACTGAGTTAACTATGTAGGTACTCATTTGGTAGAACCTTATAATCATTAATGGTTATACATTTAGTTTTTAATCTTTGTATGCAAGTTGACAGGCATTGTGAATTCACACAATCATCAAAATCATCTGCAAGTTAACAACGATGACTTATGGCAGAAATGCCTCAAAAATTTGCATACTTTCATTAATATTTTGAAAAAACAGCTTTAACAAAATAAAACATGTCTATCTGTTGGAATAATTCAAAACAATTTATTATATCGAAAAATCCGATATGAAAATAAAAACCGAAATGAAAACTGTCACCGCCCATCCGGAGCAATGTAACATAAACGTCATTATAAAAATTGTCATATAGAAAAATACACTGCATGTAAATATATCTACGACTTAACTACTCACAGCTTTTGACACTTGGTAACATAAGCGTAATGTTTATTCCATACACATTCTTTAGCATAGCTATTAAAATTAATTATCAATCTAACAATTCGAATACGGCTGGCTCTGAATGTAAAGATCAATCGAAACACAGTGAGAAAACCGTTAAGCAAAAAAACACTTAATATGAAATAATACTGTTCATAACGTCATGAGTACATCTATTTTAAAGATTTTGCACCTAAAAGTGAGCCCAGTTTAGATGTATATTCGAGTGATGAAAAAACTCAAATGTTGGACAATATCCAACAATTTTCTAGATAATAAATGACAATGAAAGAAATTTAAAATTTTTACACCGTGCCTCTATAAACCATCAATGCATAAACATATTTTAATACTATTATTACCCCACTGTTTCGTATTAAAGTATTCCCACTGTAGTGTATAAATCAAAGTGCACACGGAACCGTCTCAAGACATGAAATACTCGTTACAATTGCACAAATATTTTATCTTAAATAACTAGTTTGCCATTGCATCGTTATAAACAAAAAATTATTTGTTCATCTCTTTTAGTTAAGAAAACATTGACACAAAAACAAATCAACTCGCAATGAACTTTTAATTTTTCTACAAAATTATCGGCAAAGTTAAGAATAAATAAGTAAGACCACAGTAAGTGACTGATAACTAACATCATTTTTCTCTATTAAAACAATAGGAACAGTTATTGTTTATTTAATCTAACAAAATAATTTGACTGCTTATAATAAAATATAAGAATGAATATTTGTGGAAAAGTGACATTTGTACCATGTATGAGCGTAGGATACATGCACAATGAACTTGATAATGTACATTATTTAAAAAATGCTGCTAAAAATTTCAATAGATGCATAAAGAACTTTACATATAACATAGATTATAAATTTTACATTACACTAATTTTAATCCTTTGGCTACTGAGATGAATAGGTCTGTGCTATGAACGTGTAAAACCAAAATATTAAACATTAAAAAAATATATAATACATTTGACTCACCGGGAAAGTAACAATTTTTCAAAATCGTTTCATACAGTACGATGTCAATAATGATAACTATTCTATCGAATGAATATTAGTTGACAGACAATAAAAGAACATTCAGAATTTATTTAAGAGAGAAGCTTTTATGAGAATTCTGCTAGAAAATTTGGCACACTTAATCGAACCAACGTTTAGATTAATGAACTGTCAACTGTAGAAACAAATGTACAATTATTGTGTGTAGCACGTCTGCTATGTGTGTATTTTAAAATAAATAAAATGTTCCCCAGTGTAAATGTTGGATAATGAAAAATTATATATATATAGATTCTTTTCAGCGATATCTGAGTAATTTTGAAAAAACCTATTCTCCATAGCAATGCAAAATAAAAATAATTTACTTTAAAAAAAACCACCACTGTCGAATTATAAATAGAATCTCGAGATTAATGTTAATATTACATTAGGTTAGAATTCAAATCGACAATAGGAAAATTTTAAAAAACTCTACAAACAATATAAAAATTATCTAATCACAATGCGTCTCGTTTCAAAATCACAAGCTTACATTAATCTAATAGTGTTTACATAAAATTAACATTCATAGTATTTTAATACTATTTTATAAAATAAAATTTACTACGGTCTAATGAAATGAAATTCAACAGTTTTGATTATATAAATCAATCAACCCATATTTGGTGCAATCAAAATTAACCTATAACAACGTTCAGCATTAATGCCTGTATTATTACTCAGGCAGAGGATCTCGCTAATAGATGGCATTGACGATTACTTCATTTATTTACAACTCGAGCAGATTTTTAATATACAAAGGCCCGAACTTTATTACATTTACAGTAATCATTACTTCTGAAATATATAATCAAATTTTTATCTAACTAAAATGGTTCTTTACAAATCTATATGTTACAGCATTCGAATGAATCATTCATCAATTCAGATAAGCAAACGTGACAGTAATGTTAAGTATTATGCCGATAATTTCTGGTTGTCGACTAAGCCTTGAAAAGCGTTTCATAAACCGTTCAAGTGTAACAAAATTTTCTTTAGAGGTAAGTTCTCATAAGTTATGATCTTAATGAAATTAAATATGAAGATGTTTTAATTAACCTTTGCATGTTAAAATTGGCTAAGTATTACAATACCATATTAGCTTGACTATAAGGCAAGGTTTTTACTGAAAAAAACCAACATGAAAATAGAAGGGTTGCCTTATATTCAAGTCTAAAACGAAGTAACATTAAATCCACCAGAGCAAGCGTGCGAGATGGCTATATTTCAATGAGTGCATTTAATAGGTGGCATTGCTTAAACATTACATATTTTTTGCATACTTAAATATAATATAAACGATTATATTAAAGCTATGATTTAAATTTCAATGTAATGTTAATGCGAGCTACAGAAACAACTGACAATTTGGTATATTACTCATCGTCGACTACAAAAACAAGACATGAACGCACATTCACAAGAAAGGCATTTCAGAGGACTGAGAAAGAAAGTACTATTTCTTACATTACAATAACCTAAGTATTTTGTTGTCAATATTATAGAATAGTCACCTTAGAATAGTGACAGTCGCTCTATAGTCAGGCCAACATCATTATCATTTTTATTTGATTAGTTACTATAGGCATTTCATATTTTTAGTTTTATTTATCAAATTTTTAAGACTTATATCAATATGATTAATTATTCGAATAAGACGATTCTCACGATTGCTCAGGATATTGTTTATCCAACATATATAAATAAGAACCATACAATAAGAATGTATGAAAATATGTAAAAGGTGTATCTTGGAAAAGCCATACAAATTTTCATCATTCATAAAGATTCAAGCCAATATTTGAGGCACTAAATTATAAAATTAACTCAATAACACAGATATGGAATCTCATGACAAAAAGGCTAGCCAGATTTACATTGACACGTAATTCAGACTAGCATACTAAACATGACATTAAAAACAAACAATATTGCTATAGCAATACATCAAACGGTTATACAAAATTAACCTCTCCAGGTGAGTTTTTTTACATACAATTTCACGATCGGAAGAAAGTTTTTCATTGATCTAGCGTAAAATTATGAATTTTATTAAATGTATGTAAATGTTTATTAATGCATAATAACATATACAGGTACTCTATTGCTTGGTACCTGACGTACGTATACGTCTATACGTCTTCAAAGCAAATTTTGAGCGGACGCATTTGTGTGTCCATACTCCTGAGCAAGTTAATCTTTGTAAAACCGTATTGTTAAAATAAACAATTCTGACTTTTTGACTATGAGATATATCTATGAATATGTATGTACAATTATTACTATGTAGATAAAGTTAACATAAATATCACGTATCTGGAGAATCGATTGAATCTCCCCATCTCCTTTTCCTGATACTCTCTGGGGAACCCTTCTCGGTGTCGTATCCTTGGTCGTCAATGCTATCTGAGCGTTCTCTCTTTAGACTCAACTGGTCGTATTTGGCAGTTATCATTCTACAAAAAAAAAAAAAAACAATCATCACACATTGCAATACAAAAAGCAACACTTGAAATACTTTGATTCTCCTGTTCACAACTGTAATATTTAGAAAAAAATTGATAACATATTTATCATAATCCGTGATATAAAACTTTTTCTACATTTGTTGTGACTAATTTATTCAGTCAATCGCCAAACAAACTGGACCATTGTCAGAAATGACAAAATAAATAAATCAATATCCAAATTTCTCGATAAAGATTTAAATCTAGATACGTTTTCTGTAAATTGAATGGGCGATTGTCTAAAAAATGATTACTAATTTTTAATCATATTGATATCTGACTTCCAGTTTTACAAGAGATAGTGCAGGGGGAAAGTATTGATTTTACACAACACCAGAAATACACGTTTTTTTTTATCTACTACTATTAAAATTATTAAATATTTCAGTGTTGAAATGATCATAGAATTGGCATACATAACGGTGCCTCAGTTAGTACCTAGTTGCCTGACTTACTAACCAAATATTTAATTTCATACAGCTACTAAACATGTTGCGAAACCATACTCAGGCCATACCCCTTTTAGGATTTGGGTGTATCATAATTCCATTCATTTCATAGAAAACTGTCAGTTTTCATCAATTTCATTACTATGACTAAATTTGACGTGTTGCCAGATTGACGCTTTTGTAAAATAACACAATCTTATTTTTAAAAATCAAAATCTAAAAAATAATTACCGTATTAGTAAACTAGAGAGAGGAAGAATATCTTGTTGCGTGTATTTGGATAATTGCTGCAAGTCATTTGACCATTCGTAGAGTCCTTGGAAGGTACGGGCTGCGTGAATACACGACGCTGCTAAGAGAGAAGGTGCTACTTTGGAGAGGCGCATATCTGAAAACAATAGGAAATTCTATTAGAACAACTGTATTTTATTATACATACCTACAAAAGGAATAATTCTTCATAGTGTAGAAATGTGTAGAGTAATCTCGAAAAACAGATATTTAAGCCAAGCTTACATGATTAAAATAAAGTGTATAGCGAAGGGGATATAATTGTAAACATTAAATCATTGACTATTTAAATGATTTTTATCTTTGATTTTAATCATAAAACACCCATATAAGGCTATGGCCTCAGTGAAGCCTGAGTGAGCGCCACTTAGTGTTTAGTTAAGCCTGCTTGTTTGCATTTGGAGTGGCGTCCGACACACGTTCAAACTTGTTGAAACAGCATTTGTTCAGACGTGCGTGATGTCATTCAAATAAATACTCGAATGCTGTGCGTTTACCGAGACGATCCAGTGACTACTCACTGAGATTGTTATGTATTTCGCATGCCACATAAAATGCAGCTTTTGCTTTGCCATGACCTAATTATTTCATTAAAATCTAAGTTTATTGATTTGTCAGACTATTAGAGCTTATTCAGACAAGGCGGTAACCACACGGATGTGTTGTAGAAAGAACGG
>JAPMAE010001804.1:0-10371 GCA_036584705.1 Rhyacophila sp. 25_7 | reverse complement strand
AGTACATATCGACCATGTTTAGGTAAAAGGGTAAACCTCACAAAACAAATTTTACGCACGGCACAAAAAACGTGTTTTAACGATTTTTAGTCAAAGTTACATTAACACAAACGCACACGTGCATAATGACCAATAAAATGGTGTTTTATTTTCCTGATCTGATAATTAGAATAATTATTAAATAAAAATCATTAAAATTGAAGTTTAATGCTTTTTTATTTTCCATAGAAATTTAGTAGATCGTACTTTTTTCAAAATCTAAAGCTGAATTTCGCTAATAGTTCGGCATTTTTGGTTTAATTTCTTTTGAAAGAACGTGTATTTATTGTGGCGATTAATTGAGCCCCAAAATGTATTGCAAAGTCATTCAAATCAACATATACAGAACTCGACTATGAAAATTTTCTGTGGTGAACCCCCCCCCCCTCCCCTTGCTGTCATAATCACGTGCTAACTTTGGTTAAGGGTTAATTAAGCACTTATACGAATAGATAGGTCGCAAAATTTAAAATTTACAAAGTCTATCTTTACCGAATATGCAGGTATAAATAATTATAATCATATAATTCAGCAAGCATTTCAAGCACGTCAATAGTAACATATAATGTATATAAAATGGACTTTAATTCTGAAATTGAAAAAAATGTTTTTAGTTCTATCAACAATAAAAAAATGACGAATTACCTTTTTTCTAAACTCAAAAGAAAAAAGATCAACTATCAATCATTTTGAACATAATGAATACGTATATAGAATAAGTCAAGCATGGAGTAAGTTTTGATTTCTTGAGAAACACTTTTAGTTTAAAGTCGTTTGCAAAGCACAGATCGGTCTTACAAACTTTATTATTTCAAAGTTTTCATACAAGCTAGATAAATATTTTAACTTCAAAATAGTGGAATAATTTATTTTATATACGAGTAAAGCTAATTGCATTCGAGGGCAGTATAATTATTTACGTCTAATTACATATACTCGTATTAAACAAAATCGTTCATATAATATTATACGATATAGAATTGTTTATAAAAAGTGTCGTCAATAATACAATTGTAAGACAGTTTATTACCTCGTGGAGAAAAGACGCCATTTCTACCCCCATACAGAGAAACATAACTTATTTTTTTACGTACCACTAAACCTACCGATGATTCAAATATACGAGTTACTACTCGTACATATGTTTACAGTGACGTGTTTTGTGACATTTAAATAAGAATTGCTTATAGAAATATTAGTCGTATGTACACTTGAAGAAAATCCGGGAATATAAATGGCAAAATAATACAGTACACTAAAATTATTGGAAAAAGTTCCTTTATTGAGTGTGGTAATGTTGAATATATATTGACCTTGTTTAGGCAAAAGGGCAAAACCCTTAGTGCTTTTATTTGAAAATTATAATGTACATAACTAAATACACGTTCTCTCAAAAGGAATTAAGCTGAATATGCCGAATTATTATTGAAATTTAATTTTAGATTTGAAAAACAAATGACTTACGTTTCAATTTTAATGATTTTCTTTTAATAACTTTTTTAATTATCAGATCAGGAAAATAAAACACCAATTTATTGATCCATACACTTCAAGTTTGTGTCAATATCTTTTGCCTAAAGACGGTTGATATGTAACTATTTTTCCTTTATGACCATCAGTGCTACATGACAAAGCATATGCATTATTACAACGTGAAGATATTTTTTATTAATAAAATATTTTCTCAAACTGTTGGATCCATGCATTGTTTTCATGTTCAGATGAAATTAAATTTGCAATATTTACTGGTCACGGGTTTTAAACCAACTGCCCACAGATTCAATTGTTGATGCGCTATACACTGATCGAAGATTAACAAATTTTACACTAACCGTTGTATTGACAATGAATGTAGCGTTATGTTATATATTAATTATTTATCTCTCTCCATAATTTAAATGTACGAATTAGGTATTTGAATGATATTCATATAGTGTTATGTGGAATGATTATGTGTGAAAACTTCTATTTTGTTACATAATTTTTCATTCACAGTGTTTGTTGTGTCTCGGAAATGTTGTTTAATGAATTTTTATTTTTCTACAACGGGCTAATGTGCCGAGGGTTATTGACCAGAGGGTAATGTCAAGGAAAGTTTAGTCCGAGGGTTGTTGTTCTCTTATAATTAATTGGTGGCATACATTTTTCAATTAAATTACATATTTTTAGAAAATATATACACTGAATTATCTTATAAAAAGTATTGTTTAAATTCTTCTCGGGAATGTAATGTTTTTAATATTATAAAAATTAATATATATATATATAGACAATAATACAAACAATGTTCTTTCAGGGCATATATTAATAATCATGAAATATGAATTTCATCGTAAAGCATCATTACCAATGGTGTAGATATAGTAAAATCATACAAAACACTGGGGCCATCCCGATAGAGGGCCCTAAATATCTACATATTCTATTTTGCTTATACTTAGGGGCCTTAAAATCGTGTATATTTAATATTTATATTACAACTATCAATGTCTATATCTTCGCAATAGTTTTGAATGAAAGATGCAGATACTACCTCAGCGTTTTCCGGGTGTTTTAAAGTAACAAATATATGGATAAAAAATATCTATTATTCGATAATCGTATTTGGGAGAAAATTTACTGATTAAAGAAAGTGTAGATACACAGATTTGGACGATTCAAGTATTTTAACCAATTATGTGCAAAAAGCGAGTTAAGATATAACTTAAAACGTAGTTTGCAAGACAAATTTGATCTTTTTGGATGATTTAAAACGTGAAAATGACGAGATATGACTATAATGTGATCATTAAAAACAAAGTCATCACAAAAAAACATTCAATATACTTTTAAAAGAAAATTTTAGGTATTATTTTGCTTAAAAATTCTCAGTTTGCTGGAGTATGATATTATTTTTGGTTCAGAAAAGGTAAATGATTGATTTTTTGGTCAGTAGAGTGTCCAAAGTCTAGCTTTTTAATTGATTAAGCGCTAGAAGCGAATTAACTCGTACAACTTAAAACGTGATTTGCTAGACAAATTTGATTATTTTGGATAATTTTAAATACGAAAACACATAAATATGACTTTAATATCATTAAAGACAATGTCATCACAAAGAAACATTCAATATACTTACTTATAAACGAAATATTAAGGTTCTATCTTTGCTTAAAAATTCACAGCTTGATGGCCATGCAATATACTTACGTTACTAAAATCTTTTTCTTTTTATTTGCAGTGATGATGACGACAGAACACTGCTCCTGAAACAACTCTCCAAGATGAACAGACCCCTTCAAATATCCTTCAGGAAAATGATGAAACTGATGTCACAATGCCAACAGGTAATTTCATTCCTTATTGTTGTCAATGTTAAGCTTTTTGAACAATGTGTACAAAAAAAAAGATTGTTAACCGGAGGAGATGAAACAGGTGTATTTTATTATTATTTATTACAATACAGGTTCTTGTGGGTCTCCAAGAAGATACTCGTATAAGTACAAAACGTGCAGATGGAAGATTTAGAAAATTATAGTAAAATTGACCGGAGAAAAAAAAACGAAGGATGCAGATACGAGTATCTTATAGATAGTTGGGAAGTTGTATATGGACATTTATTGGCCGTTATGCAATAATAGCATTTAAAGCAATATCTGCTAGATGGAGCATATGAAACTACACAATGCGAAGATTGCTTTGACAGTTTTTTGATGAGTAATAAGTGTCAGTTATTAGCTTAACGAATATGGTCTATATTCTGGTATGAAATGCATATGAAAAAACTTGTACAATATTTGTAATCGACGTGATTTGAATTCTTCAGCCTTTGGCTTATACGTTGGATATGCTATTCACTTATCTATGAGGGCGACGTAAATACATATAGCACTTACTACAAAATATATAATATTCATAAGATTTTGCTCTTAAAATGAAATAAAATTGAAATATTTTTTGATTAAATTTAGATTATATATAGTACTTGATGCGTAATATTTTATAGTAGACCCCTTAATGACTTACTCTGAAGCAAAAGTGTCGAAAGGCATGCTCTAATTGACAAGTGTATCTAGTCCTGGATTAACCCTTCGGCAAAGCACGTGCTTAAAGCATCAAGGGAAAGGGGGCCACCACAGAAATTTTTCATAGCCAAGTTCTGCAAATGTTGATTTGAACGACTTTTCAATACATTTTGGGGATCAAATACTTGCCAAAAATGAATGTTTATTGGATCATGGTGATGGTGGTGAAAGTATTCTCTCTGTAAAATATGAAGATAGTCACAAATTAGCTAAAGATTCAGGGCTGTGGCTTAATTTCTTTGCTTTGACCCAGTAATTGTTAACACCACAATGGGCCATTTGATAAGTCTTACCAGCATTTTACTGATGGCAAATGTTGAATTTGAAGTGTAAAGGGGCACTAAAATTAGTTAGTGCTTAGAGTACCTAAAGGTCCTAATCCGGCTCTGAGTGTATTCTGGGGTATAATGGAAGATTTAATTATATTTAAGAAGTGACATCGTATGTGATCAATTCGTCATATTCAAAGTAATTCTAGCATCACAATTTTCTAACCTCTTATCTGATAAACGCAGTAATTTAAATGTGCTAAGTCAAAACAGGGCAAATCCCAAAAACGTGCTGCTGTCTAATGATACATAGATTTAAATGGCGCTATCATAGTTTATAATTATCGTCACATGTTTGTGTTTCATAAAAACACGAAAGACAGTCGGCTGCCCAATTATAAAATCTGTAAATGTTTCGAGACAAAATGTTCAGGATTACCAAGTTGGTCGGGGAATTATCGTCAAGAATATACAAGAATAATTGGGTTAAATGAAACAGGAAAACAATATCAAAACCAGTATGTGCATTTATCAATTTAATTACCTAGTAAGTGAGGGTTAGTTATTAGGTTTTAATATTTTTTTCTTAACTTACTAGGTTTTGGAGTTGTTTTCGAGGAAAGTATTGTCAATTACTAGGTTTAGAACAAACAACAACAACTTGTTTAGGAAAAAGGGATTAACATTTACTGAACGAATTTTAGAGGAGGCACAAACAACGTTTTTTAATCTATTATACTCAAAGTATGTACATTAATACAAACCTGAAGTGCATGATGACTAATAAATTGGTGTTTCATTTTCCTGATTACAAATCTAATGCAGAATTTTGATAATAATTCGGAATTTTTGGCTTAATTCCTTTTGAAAGAACGTTTATTTAGTTGTGTGCATTGTAATTCTCAAATAAAAACACTTTTCAAAAAAACTGAGGGTTCCTCCCTTTTACCTAAACAGGGTCGATATAATTTTAAACCTGTCCGCAGCTGGGCTTCACGGAACGATACCACAGTGTACATTGGTGCAAAGGCTAGCATTTTAAAGAAGAAAGTTTGATAGACAACTAAAAGTTTGTTTCATTGTTCAATCTTCTATGACATTGTGTGCCCCGTGCATGCAGTGTGACTCAATTAATCTGAGAGCTCAATCTCCATGCCGTCAAGTCAACTTCGGAGTGTGAGCGAAATTGTTTCCCTTAAAATGTTGCAATCTTTGAAAAAGCTTTCAAATTGGCTCTAGTAGATAACATGTCCGTATACCATATAGCAGTGGTCGGCAAACTCTTTAGTCGAAAGAAGCAAATATCAGAAGTACAACGATTAAGATTTCTTTTGAGAGCAGCCAAATTTCTTCGTCTACAAGAACCTCCGTTTTAGAAGTCGATTAAAACTAGATACACCAAATAAAACTAGATATCATACTTTATGATAATCTAGCAAAAGATAGCGTTGGCGTCGTGTAGTAGAGAAGAAACAGAGATTGCTATTTATTTAAATTTAGATATAACACACTGACTGATTGATAATTGTATTAAAACATTATTTTTAAAAAAATACTCTGAACACATTATTCGTAGAAGAGGCGCAGTCAAGTAGAGAATAAGCTCCACGTGGCTTGCGAGTCGCAGTATGCCGACCACTGCCTTATAAAATCCACGTGGAAACGTATTTTAACTAATAAATCGGCACAAGATGAAAGCTGTCGGCTTAAAACGGGGAAAAATTTTGCACAGACTCCCAAAATGACATGTCTGTCACGAGCCTGGGTAGCCGGACTGACTGAGTCGTCAGCACTACAAGGTGCATACGGCACCTCATGTCACCAGGAACAATACGACGAGGCAGATAAGTCCTTTTTTCTTGCACACTGTGCACGGTGATACAAGTGGCGGGCAAGTTTAAAATCAAAATGTGGAAAATTAAAAAAACATTGCTTTTGTTAAGGGTCAGGCAGGCGACCGCGCATATTCGTGGTTGTGAGTACTGGCGGGTTAGTGGTGGGTCCTTGAAAACCTGTCGGCTGAAAATGTCATATGGGATGTTCCCTGATGCCTTCGTATTTAATTAGTGAACATACAACCCCAAAAATAAGAGTTTTGCTAAATGTCGCTGAATTTTAAAATTTCAAACTGAAAGATCAAATCGCGCTTGATTTTTTATCGCCAGCTTTTATGGTCTTTTATTTATGAACACGCATAGGTCAATGAACACTTTTAAGGTAATAGAAAAAAAAACATTGCGTAATTCACTGCAAAATTTGGGTAGGTCATTTTGAAAGTCTATCGGAAATTGCTTTCCCCCCGGCAAAGACGAAAAAAATATATCTACAAGTAATAAATAGCTCGGCCAATTACCGTTTGGCGCTGTGGGGCCCATAGTGAGAAGTTAACAATACGGCAACGTTGCCGTAACTCAGGGCATGCGAGCCATATTTGTGGATCGAATTAATTGGCTTATATCATTCCTCAAAGCTAATTGAATATATTGACGCTTTCCAAAAGCAATGTTAAATAATAGTTAGAAAGACAAAAGAATCCGATTTTACAGTAAAAGAATGTGACATTTAAAAAAAAATATTAGTGAAAACATAATTAGTGAACTAAATACGTTTTTACTCGGCTCTGTCAGCTTGGCTTCTAAATTCAGTAAAGAAGCTTGAGTAGTTTGACATTAAAGCAGGGGTCACCAAATGAGAAACGAGCCGGATTGAAAATTAAAAAAAAATTGAGGTCCGAACGTAAAATTATTCTCATTGAAATGCTATAAGAACCTTAATTTATATTGTAGATTGGAATAAGTCTGAGGCCACATGAAAATCTTTGGAGGGTCGGATCCGACCCGTGGGCGTAGTTTTGTGACTGCTGCATTAAAGTACTACAGAAAAACCAATATATATCGACCGTGTTAGTTAAAAATGAGTAACCCTCACAGAAAAATTTTTACACGAGGTACAAAAAACGCGTTTTAATTATTTTTAGTCAAAGTCACATTAACACAAACTTGAAGTGTATGATGACCAATAAATTAGTATTTCATTTTCCTGATATGATAATTGAGAAAATTATTAAATAAAAATCATTAAAATTGACGTTTAATGCTTTTTTTCTTTTCATATAAACTAAGTAGATCGATATAGACCGATTACGCTAATAATTCGCCATTTTTTGCTTAATTCCTTTTGACAGAAAGTGTATTTAGTTGTGTACATTGTGATTTTCAAATAAAAACACTTTTCAAAAAACTACGGCCCTTTTATCTAAACAGGGTCGATATATATTCAACCGTTATTCATATCTTGTGATGGAAGATTGATACAAACCATTATATTTCATGTTTTTCATTTATTTCCTCGTTTAACTTAGTGTTTGCACTAAAGTGCATGGTGATACCGTCTCATGTGGGTCCGCTACAGACAGGATTCTAATCATATGTGATGGAAAAAAAAACATTTCATAAATATCAAGAAGGCGACTGCGCATAATCGTGGTTGCGTGTACTATCGTCAGTGGTGGATCTTCAAAACCTGTATAAATATATATATCATGTAATGTTATTCACACACCTATGGATGCAGCTCAAAAACCAGGTGTTTATTAAAATGTTTTCGAATAACATTTTGAAAAATTCTTGATCATTCATATTGTTCACTTGAGACACCTTGATTTCAAGATATTGTTCTGTACTCTATGTTTGGAGCGAATTTTCAAAGTAGCTCAGTATAAATACGGATTCTAAAATATTTAATTTTTCGTTCGAAGCATATCTTATTTTCGAATATTTACATTGTATTGAATGCTATGTTCACACGCACACAGCACGATAAACTTCGGTCACGTTATAATGTAAGCCCAGAACTTAATTTTCTTCGATAGAATTTTCGACCTGAATAGACTATTTGTTTAAAAATATTATCTGATTATTAAAAACAACTGTGCAACCGTAGTATTTTATCTTTTAGGTGGAAGGCGTTGAACGGATGGTCCCCAGGGGTCGGTCTCTCGGATCAGATTCAGATCAGCAGAGGTTAGCGAGAGCTGGGCCTCGAGGACTCCTGGATAACAGTCCACTGTCACTTCTCAGCGGTATTATACCAGGTAACTTTCTCTTCTATTGTCACTGCTTTTATAGGTAAATATTAACATTTATTATTGTTATTATAAACAAAGTTCTTATCTGGGTCCAAGTTCTGAAGCATTCAAATTTCAATTTAGTTTGATAAATTATGTGTTTCAATACGGCTTAAATAAAAGTTTGGTTATTGATATACAATAATAACATTACATTACACTGCGATCCACTTAGGTCCATGGTTGACTGCACAACCTCCCTTCAGGCCTCTCTGTCTTTATTTCTCTTTCCAATCATTTACACTTAACATGTTCGCATCTTAAGTTTTGTTAACGGCCCATCTCATTCTGGGACGACCGACGGGTCGAGTGCCTACCAGAGTTCCTTCAAACACTTTCTTGAGAAATCTAGATTTATCACACTTTACAATATGACCCGCCCAGTCTCCTTGTCTTCAAGACATTCACTATGTTAGGGGCTAAATTGCTCGCGGAGCTCAGCATTAGTACGGGTGCGAAATCCTTTGTTTTCTTTAATTGACCCAAGTATTCTTTGGAGTATCTTATTTTCAAATACTTGCATTACCTTTTTTGTTTCTCCGTAGGCTCCAAGTTTCACATCCATACAGAGCTATAGGTTCTATGGTCATATTAAATTAATTGAATTACAAACACAGTTTTTTATACATATTTCTACTAAATTTTTTTTTTAAATTTATTATTGGTTTTGTCTGTTACAACATTTTCATTAATTTTCATTGCTTTATATTGTATGCCTTATTGATAATTATCATTAAGAATTCAAGCAAACAGCTATATTATCGTTTACCTGGCAAAAGCAAAATAACATTACTTGAATAAACTAAAAGTTACATAACTAAGACAGCTGTGGCGAATCGATGCAATTGAAAATTGGATTGTCATACAAAACGTTATTTATATAGGATGAATAAATACTCTACGGCACGCTGATAAGCTTGTATAAGTGTTGTTTGACAATATAACTTCCAGTAACTCTAGTACATACACAATCCACATATTATTTTCACAAATTTGTTTTTATTTGCGCATTGTCAAAATATTAATGTGCGCTTGCATGTATGAATCAGTAACATGGAGAGTTCTAATAGTTTCTTCCAATTACTTTTATTCATGGAAGAAATTTCTGTAGTGAATTGAGCCATGGCTATAACACTGTTATATACGCAAGTCCCTTCACTTTTGTGAGTGAACACAGAGATAGATATTCTTTCTTCTTTTTGTCATATTTGCTTAAGAATACAGCATATCGATCTCCACAATGTGAAGATTGTTTTGACAGATTCTTTTTAAGACTAATAATTGTCAGTTATTAGCTCAACCAATTTGATCCACGTCCTGATTTCAAATACACATGAATAAGCCTGTGCAATTTTTGCCAGATTCCGGATTTGAAACCTAGACCCTCGGTTCGTGAGTCAGATTCACTATCCACTCACGTACGAGGGTAGGTATACGTATCATCAATTCGAAAACATTTTGTTATATCGTTTTTTTCCTATAATTCAACTTTAAGAATTATTTTTTTCTTATCTATAAACCATAAACCACGTAACGTTTTTTTCTTACTTTTTTTACCTTCCCCCTTCCATGTAATACCGTGTAGATTGTCAGCTTGACTTCTCCCTCCCGCCACTTTAAGGTTACGTAACTTTTTACATTAAATAGGAATGCAATTTACAATCAAATCTCATCTACTCTTTGAGAGAGAGGAGTGTTAACAATAAAAATTAGCCGACCCTCCCCCTTGTAACGCCATGTAAGCGTTGGTGGCTACCCCTCCCTCCCCTCAAGAGCGTTTATGGACGACCCCGTAATAAAACTAAAGTTTCTCGATTGTATTGAATAAATATTTTGTTTTAGGTACAAAATGGTGCGGAACCGGTGATATAGC
>JAPMAE010001802.1:6166-18724 GCA_036584705.1 Rhyacophila sp. 25_7 | reverse complement strand
GTTAATTGAATGCACTTTGGGCAATAGTTTTTTGACATTTTGAAGTCTTCATACTAATACGATTTACAAGGGAGTCTGAAAAGTAAGTATTATTTTGGCTATGCTTTTCCGTTTCGACAAGAATCTTTTTCAGGCGAGTTAGTTCTTTCTGTTGACGTGGAGAAAAAACACGACTAAATCTGAGACCAAAGAGAAGTTCATTACATAAATAGAAAATTTTCGTGATGTAAATTTATTAATTATATTATCGCATTAATTCTTTGTAATTTATTCATTAATTTGCTATAAAATTAATTCAATAATAAGGCATAATCTTATCTTGTGGGCGTTTTCCTTTTATTAGATAATTCTTGTGACTTTTCTGTTATTTAAAATGTTCAAAGAATTAAGATTTGCCTGTTCTTTCGTATTATAATCAGTTATCTGGATATCTTTTATAAAATATTGTTTTTAAACTGTAATCACTGGTTTATATTTTTCTTCTAATGTAGTGAATAACCTACAAAATATCTACGAGTCAAGCTGACGAACTTTTGTGTATCTATATGTTTCCATGGAGTCTGTAAAATTACCAGATAAAAATATACACACCACCACATATGAAATACAATCATTAGGTTTATAATAATAAATTACTTAAATTTTAAGACATGGCTGTAAATTTACCGTATTACTATAATAGTGTACATAAGTACAATAAAAATACTGAATATTACAGATAAAATCCCGTTATAGTGAATTCCAAAATATCATTTTTATTTATTGAACGAAAGATTCGTTTTATCAAAGTAAACTCAGTTTTACTTAAATAGTGTAATGTGTTCAAAGCCTGTGTCTTTATTATGTTTTAAATGCTTGAATAATATAGAAAAGATACTCTTATAGATGTTTTTCTTTATTAGATATCACACAATTTCAGTGAAACCAAATATCTTTACGGCCCTATGAATTTCGCTTTAACGGGATTTAATATCAATGTTACCGTAAAATATATGATTCCTTACATTGTTTCTTAATCTGTATTAAAAAAATAAAACTGAGATAACTTGACATACATTGTCGAAAAGATTGATTTTGAATCATTATATAAATGAACTGCTATAATTTACACCACTCAAATTGTTAAAGATAGTCGTCCATTTTGGTCCAGACTATGATGTTTTCCTTGGTAGTAAAACTAACATTTCGTAACATTTGTCTAATGGTAATTTTGAAGCCACTACATCCGTTAAGTATAACAAAATGATGAAATAATTGTGAATGAAGAATGAAGATTGTGGCTTTTATTATGTAATATAAAGCTATTTTCTCATTCTTATATATTATAATAGATGATACGGTTAAAATGTGGCCTCACAATAATCATATCATGTATCGGCAACTTCAAGCAAAAGCTTATCATCTGCTAAACGTTTGAAAGTTTATTTATTTAATCCTGAAAGCTCATAAATAAAGCTGTACTAATTTATATTTTGTTTTATATTTAAATAATGTGAACATTTTGTTGGCTCTCAGAATTGGTGTCTGACTGTCGGCCTGTCCTCAGCTCCAGAGGGCAGCTCTACCTCAAATCAGACGGGGAGGGTAAGACGCTAAGGGAGGATCATAAATCCATTCCCTTTATATATTTGTAGCACCTTTCACGCTGTGTATTTGGTTTCAAACAAAGTCATGACTGCACAAAAGAATTTGATATCTCACTTGCACAACATAAATAAACGCAAAAAATAACAATCAATCTACAATAGTTGAATACTGAATATGGATTTTACTAGTCATGTCATTGAATGAGCAGTCCAATACTTATCATATATTTTTTTGACAAATACATTAGTCATTTGAGTCAATAGTATGTGGTATAAGTCCATTTGTGCTTGAGAGATTTTTCAAAATGAAAGGCAGAGCTATTTTGTAGTTATGACATATAATATGAATTTTGGCTTCATCTATCTACAGTAATGTCATGATATAAATGATCAATTTTTTTAGCAATGTATGACCAATAAATGGATAAAAAATGTTGATTATTACACACACGTGAAGCTATTATTGCACTTGAAACCAAATACACTCACCCAATCTATTTTACTTTATCGCCACCCTTGTTGAATCAACCACCAGACCACTGATTGTTCACATTTTGTCTCATTAAAGTATATGGCTGAATTACACCCGCTTTTTCATTATCATCAATCATTGAAATATTCACTTTTCTCAAATAATCCAATTTGATCGCATCCATTCTTTAACTTAACTTTAAGAACGCAGCAAAGCAAAATGTTAAGGAAGCGACGCACGAGGCAAGAAATTGCCAACAAACTTTCTCGTAAAAGTTTTATATAACATAATTAATCGTTAGAAATATATAATATGGAACAAATAATGAGATTTGAATTTCATATTATAGATACAATTTTGCAAACGGTTGTTGATCAAATATCTTTATACGCACGAATGTCATTCGTATTTCGTTTAAAACAAAATCGAAAAAAATCTTTACATAGAAAGAACATGTTTATAAAAATCGGAAAAAATATGATTTTTTTCGGAAATAAGAAATCTTCAAATTATATTATACAATATTTATATTTTAATTAAACATCATATTTTACAATACAATATATTATATTTAAAAATATAGAAAAAAATTGAATAAGTTTACAATTGTGACAATTACGAGTTGAAGCTTTAAAAATTGATGTATTTAAACTTTATAACAGATTTGACATGAAGTGAAATATCATTTTTGTAAAGTATTTAATTTACAATACGCGTGTAAAATCCCTCTGTAAAGAATTCTCAAGTAAAGAACATTTCATAATGTCAATTTTTAAATATAAAATTGGACAAACGTTAACATTGATTGAAAGAAAAAAACTCGTTCAAATGATGTAAACCAGAGGCGGGCAAATTTATTGGATTTTGTACCACATTGCGGATGAAAATTTGACCGCGAGCCACATTTTTTTTAAAGCAATATTTTAAAACCAAAACATGTATTTACTGTGCAATTTAAATGAATATTTGACGACACGATCAGAAATCCAACTGAAAATGTTTTTATTTTTATTATTATATATATAATATATATATACATATATTTAAAGTAAAAAAATTTATAAAGTGCTTTGTGGGCCGGATAGAATTTCGGTATGTGCCATATTCGGCCCGCGGGTTGTCATTTACCCAAACTTGATGTAAACATTTATGTTTATCTATATCTTGCATTTAAGATCAGAACTTTTTCTTTATTTAGAACACACGTTCATTATGAATATTATACTAGAATACTATAATTAAAATGTTTTAGATGTTTCGAAAATACCGAGCTTTAAAGAAACCCGACGGCTGTCGTAATCTTTCGATTAGTTCGGTAATTTTAATTATATATTTATTTAGTTATTTTCTGTAACAACCACAAGGTTGATTTATCAAGCCAACAATTGGCTCTATAATAATGTCATAAATAATTGATAATGTTTAACAAACGGTTCTCGTCAGCTACGCACATATTTGTTGTTTCTCTCAAGTAAATTTACGAATATACCTACAGTATTACTTTTACGTTTCGTACGTGCCTCCATGGCTATAAGACTAATTTCACTCGAGAGCTTTTTTATTTACTATTTTTTTCATGAAAAATATGTTCTAAAACTCAACGCTTTACATGTCAATGGAAAATATGTCAATTTTTGCTTTTTGTTATATTATTTTGGGATAAAATCCATACTCTTATAAACTCAATTCAAAAAAATACTTCGTTTCATATTTTAGCAGAACTGTTTTTTATATTGTCATTGAATGTGTATTGAAAAATGATGAATGAATAAATTTAACTATACTCGTCGTCTATATGAGAAAATATCACATCAAACAAAGTAATGTATAATCGAAATAATTGTATTTTCTTCATCTAAAAGAGTGATTTTTTATACGCTACACGTAGCTTAGTAAAAATAATGTACGAGTATATTGTCGCCCTTTGGATGAGTGGATAGCGCATCTGATTCATAAGTCGAGGGTCTAGGGTTCGAATTCTACAAGTTTTTTCATGGTATTTGAAACCACAACGTGGACCAAATTGGTTGTGCCAATAACTAACAATACTCGTAAATAAAAATGTGTCAAAAACAAGCTTCACGTTGTGAAGATTCATATGCTTCGTTTCGAACCATATATGATTAAAAGAAGAAAAAATATATACACTGTGAATATGTTTTGTAGAAACGAAAAAGTATTATGCAAATAATTGTTTATATTTTGCGAATAAACTGTAATAAGTAATAAATTTAATATATCTGAAATGAATTTTGTATATTTTTATTAACAATTTGGGTTTTGCCTTTTCTTAAAGTGAAAGTATGTAAAAAAGCAATAATTTTAATATATATATTTTTTTATTGAAAGACAATATACGAGATAAATGAGATAAAACAACGATTTTACCGCGAAAAGTGTATCGCCGAAGACAAACTGCTCTAAAAATATTTTTGTCTTGAAGCAAGTAATTTAAAAAATGTTTTTATGAAAATATTATTTCATCTAAAACCATACTCATATATGTAAGCCAAACAACTGAATAGGTTTTCATATTTTGTAATAAATAAAATATCGTGCCATAGAACATATTCAGTGATCTCCTAAATTCTAGGAAATTGTGACGCTAACGTGTATCAGTTTTTGTTATTTCATCCAAAAGAACTTTAGGAAAAGCTTCATAATTTGGAATAAGGTTTTCAAAGTGGAAAAGCACTCTGCTATATATAGTAGAAAAATGTATATAAACGTTTTTTATTAGGTACACGTGTTTTATTTGGAAAAAGAAATAGAAGCGCTTTGGTTTCATTAAATGTTAACTGATTATTGTTCCATGTTCTGAAGATTAATATCGATATTAGTATTTTATATTATGTACTCGTAGCTTCAAATATAAAAAAAATGTATAATTTATATCTACTAGGTCTGATAAATTCAAAAGTTGCGAAAATAAACCGTTTTATTTCATACAAAACAATATCAGAATTTATAAGGCTATCGCCTGCGGAGCTTATTGACCATACTATTTCCTTGTTGTAAATCTGTGGGTCACGAGATCGATCCTGTAACTAGTCACATTTTTTTCAAATATTTATTCCTTTGTTTTGTACTCAGGATATAAACCTTCATAATTTAAAGTAATTATTTATAACTATTTTCTTTTAACCATGTCCACTTCGAAACGAAGCATATTCTCCGCAATATGAAGATTGTTTTGACAGTTGTTTTACGAGTAATAATTATCAAATATTAGCTCAACCAATTTGGTTCATGTCTTGGTTTTAAATGCACATGGAAAAACCTGTGCAATTTTTGCCAGATATGGGATTCTAACCCTAGATCCTCGGCTTGTGAGTCGGATGCACTATCTGCTCACGTATGAGAACGACTTAAGAATTATCAGTCATAAAAACAGATTTGGAGTAATATGAATATATACGAGTATATGTATATATATATACATATATGTGGCTCTTAGGGATTATAATATTAATGCCAGTAAGAGTTTATATAAATTTAAACACCCGTATAGTCTGATAACGATCCACATCCTTAAAAGTGACAAGCTAATCAATCAACGTTCACTAATTTTGGAACAATTCCATCTGTGCGGATATGTCAAAGTTTGATACGCAGTACGTCACAGTTTTGCTTGGATATGTAGTGGCATATTTGTCAAGCTCATTTTCGCTTTGGCGATTCATATATTTTTAGTATTGCATATGTCGACGTATTTTATGTGCGGACTTCTTCACTTGAAGTGTTAATTTCTTTGTATTGAAAATAAACGAAGTTTATTATTATTCGGCACCAAACTTCATTCTGTTTCCTCTTGACCCCGCTTGAAGTTTTTCTGTTTTTAATTCTCTTCTCCCCAGTAGCGTAAGCTCAAAATTTTGTATCCCCCGTGACTTTATCGGCCTGTATTTTTCTAGAGCAGTGAAGGGGTTGAATATCTACTTGAAATATTTGTAATCGATCTAGGTCAATATTAATACTCATATATATTGAAAATTATTTCACTAAAATCTTTAAGGATAACATCGGGAATTATTCCTAACAAAATTTTAAATTATTAGTTACAAAACCTTGTTTATAATAAATTTATCGCATCATCTAATACAATAAAACTTACAAGTAATGATAAACGAGTAAGTAGATACTAGTTTAACAAAATATTTTTTAAAAAACTTTGTCATATCATTTGTCTTCGTTTCTTGACGATTTTCAGAAAGAAAAGCGTGAAACGGATACGGAAGACACGTCCATAAATTATACAGAAGCATATCATAAAATTTAAAATACAATAACAGAATACATGTAACTTCTCTTACAAACAAAAATGAACAACGCTAGTCAATATATATTATAATATTTCGTAATTTTTTTACACGTCGTGTTTTAGTATGAATAACTTGGAAAGTAATATCGGCTCTTACTAACATTTAAAACAGAGGAATTGATCAAATTTGCAATCAATTCTTTGACTAATTTTATTTCTAAATTTTTCATTGCTTGCTGGTGAAATGCGATTTAGTAAACTTTTATGGACAACCCCTAACATTAATATTAATTGGCGGGTCCCGCTTTTTAAACCGATTACTCATTCTGTCCTCACGATTTGATCTTAAATTTGCATAGACGTAAATGATCTAATTCTAAAATAAGGATGCAAAAAAATATTCATAAAAATCGTTTAATAAATTAATATCACGACTAATGATTGAGAATAGACTGTAGCAATGCTTTACATTTGTTGAAAATAGTTTTAGAACAAGTTTATTTTCAAATATTTTCAATTAACTGTAAATAAATATTCCGTTGTGTTATGATTAGAGTTTCGTTTTTTTGATTATTTAAAGGTATAAAGCACACTGTATTATATAATGGACAGCATAATTCTAAAACCAAATATATGTCGTCCGATAAAAAATATATTATAGTATAAATTTCGTTACCGGAAAATTTGTATAACCCTAAAAAATAGACGGTTAAACTGAAATTTCGTCATAGTAAATAACGGATTCTTTAAAAAATAGTGGTATACATTTAAAAAAAAAAGGTGAACAAGACCACCATTTATTTGCTGATCGCACTTATAAATTACTAAATAAATTGTACAAATTATGCAAAATTTTAAAGTTGAAAAATTCATTCAAAAAAATTTGTTCAAAACGACACGAATGTGGCATCAAATCAACTGAATTAGCTTGTAGTCATATATCTTTATACTCGTACGATATATGTGTATACGCATCTAAAAAACACCTTGTTAAGCATGGCTGTATATTCTCTAAATAGTTATTTATTTTTATTACGTAAACCCATGACGTGTAAAATTTGAAGTTATTATGACGAGTAATTAATTAAAAATGTACTGAAAATAGTGTATTTAATTCATTCTCATAACTTCAGAATAAAAAAGTTAAAATAACAATTCGTCTAGCCCGATCAATTATGAAATAATTGAAACATAGATGAACAAGCTAAGTGTTATTCAAGGATTACCGAATAGTTTTGCTTTGCTGTTTTATCGATAGTAATAATAAATTGTCAGCATATATTGACATGGTACTTTGCAGGAGACGGTCCAATAGGATTATTTGAATCGCGTGAATGTTTCATGATGCTCTTGTTAATTGGGATAAGCTGCTAATCTGACAAGCAAGTTTCCCAAACTTAGTTTGTAAATCCCTCCATTTCTATCATTAGTGTAAACTTTTATTGGTTTTCGTTTTAGTAATAATATTTGCAACTTATCAATGTTGAAATCATTTGTTGTTATTTATCATATTCTAGGTGGATTTCGTGGATTTTATGTAAAATACTGCAAATTAAAGATTTTACATTTAATATATATATCGAAAAAAAATCGACTATTTACAAGCACAATAATTTGAAGTGAATAATATATAATCTACAGTTGACTCCTTTAATGAAAGCTTTTAGAAAACCTAAAATTACAAAGCATTTGAGCTTACAAAGTTCATATGTGTACGCATTATTTACACAATAATGTGAAAATTATCCGTTTACTATATTATGTTTGTATTAGTTTTAAAAAATAGACAAACTTTAGTTTTATTATGATAGTTTATTTATTTCAACAATTTACTGTATTGTTTTGAAGTCATTCTTATTATAAAAATAGTATTAAAATCCTTTCACATCCATGACTAATGCATTGACGTCCTCGAAACCTGTCTATTTCTATCTCTTTCCTTACAGTGTTTAATTTAAGTGATTCTATATTATTTGGTGTAGCCCAAGTATTAAATACCTTCTGTAGTTCTTTCAACTACATATTTATTGAATATTATAACGTTACTTACCTATCCGGATTTATTTGCTATCATTATATTAATTATGTTTGATAATATTATATTATAATAAAATTGCTAGACGACCTCAGTCATACTATAGAAAGAATATTTGATTCAATATAACAGTTTAAACTATTCTTTGGAACAACATATTTTGAAATAACTGTACAGTCTTTTCTTGGTTTTCCGCTTAAATCAAATTTCCCACTGGTATATAACAATTTACTGGTATCAATTTTTTTTTTTTTTTAAAGATGAAGTGAAGTCAAAATTATGCTTTTTTATGTACTTTTATAATTAATCAAATTACAGCATGACGTTTCAGATATCACAAACTTTAAGTTATTTAATCAAAACCGTTTACTTGAATGTATTAAAGTACATATGATTTTCTTGGTAAGATTATTGAAATAGCCTAGACGTACAATACTACCAGTCGTATGTAAAAATACTATCTTCTTAGTGTAACAAAACTTGAAGCAACCGATGTTTGTATGGGATACCTCAGGAATGAACCCATTAAAATAGGGTGACCACATGAAGGGATAACGTAAGTCAAAGGAAAACCTTTCTACTTGTTTCGAAAAGTATAGGCATACAGTTTATGTAAGTTAGGAAACAAACCATCACTGGAAGTGAAGAATGATTTTAAAAATACAATGTTATGCCATGAATCAATTTACTAAACTTCTACATTATTATATATTAAAATTTCACAACGCAACGTTAAGGAGTATTCACATTTAACCAAACAAATGATATTTAAAAGATAGGTGTAAGTTATGTTACTATGTTTACTAGGCGAATTACATAAACAACGTATAAAAAATATTTAAATCGCCAAAACATAAACCATCCTACAAATATCAGTTATTTAATTTAGTAGGGTAAATATTTTCACCTCTGAATAAAATACTAATGTCGGCTAAAAATAAAGAACAAATCTTTGAAATCTTAAATAATCACTTACTTGTTATTCTTTATTTAATGATTATGAATACATAATAATGTTATTATTATTTATTCTTAATCATTAAATGATTAAGAATAAATAAAAAAAATCGAAACATATGAGAAAGAATTTGTAAAACTTGATGAGAGTATTAAAGCTTTAAAAATTTATGACAAGCATTATTGAATGATAACTTTTTTGATACTATTTGTCTAATTTTTTATATTTTCATATTTTAGCTAACGTTCATTTATACAATACATAAAACAACAAATTAAAATCAATAAAATTGTCTAGTGTAAATAATATCAGAAATATTCAGCATTTGAAACTTGAAAATGTTGATTTACTTAATAAGTTCTACAAAAAAAAATATAGCTTTGGATTGTTTTAATAGTTGAATTTTGAAACAAGCAGGTGCTTATTCTAAATTTTCATAACCTTCGGTTCTTATTTTTTATCTGTTATTATTTCTAATTGAAAAACTTTGTTCGTGTAGTCACTGATCAAATTATAAACAACGCATTGAAAAGCAGATCACCAGCGAATTAACTGTGGGTCGCCCAAGTTCTGCGGATCATGGTTAGGACATCTCTGATCCGCACCCACTGTCCCTAAGGTAGAATGTACCAATTTAAAATTTATTGGAGTATATCGATTCAATTCGCCAAACGTAGTTATTGCTTTTCGTGTTGGCATCTCTATTGCCAGTCCCTGTCAACACTTAGGGATAAATGTGTTTCCATTTCTCTGGCGGTTTCTAAAACGTGTATCACATTATTGTATTCACGTGTATTATGTACCAATGGAAGCTGTTTTTTTCGTTTTAATTTTAATTTTAACTAAACTTATATTTAATGTACTTTGATTGGTAAGTGTGTCTTTTTATTGTTGTACGGCCAGCTTTGATCACATCCAGCATTTAATTTAAATTTTTCATTGATGTATGTATACTGTTTTATTCCAATTTAATGAAAAACGTTCCCTCAAAAAATATAATTTCGTGTAGTAATGAGTGCTTCTTTTGGAAAATGATGCATGTTTTTGATGATCTAAAAAAGTTTTCGCATTCAACGCTTTATAGTATTTATTATTCACTTATCTCATGCCTGTGGTCCTATGTATGTGTGAGTTCGTCCAGATGCAGTTTTAATGTGTTGGACGGTAGTGATTCAACCATCTACTTATTAGGACGTGTTATATTGCTCAGTCACATTGGTGTAGGAATAACAAAAATAATATGTCTAATACATCGTATAAGAGAAAATGTTAAAGGAGCTAATTACAATTTGGTTTTATTTAGTATTATTACATTCAATGATATATTTTCACATAGCTATTTTACAATCATTTTAGACACGAAAATCTCTTACAATGATATATGGTTTTTTAAAAGGAAAAATTCAGTTCGTATTCTTATATCGATGAAATATTTCGGCTATATGATAAACTTCGTCTTCCACTTTATCACCCTGAATAAAACCTGAATGAAAATATCTGCGGAATTTTGAAAAATTATACTACTCCACACCAGGGCAGCGTTAAGACCTTTAGATGTTCTAAGCACTAACTAATTTTGATGCCCCTTTACTCATTTAGACTTATTCACAATTTGTATAGCTTGCAATTTGCGATCGAGCTATGCTTTATTTTGCAGGATAAATATGATAATACAGAACATTTTATAAATAAAAATTATTCATTCAGTTTAATAATATAAATGCTAAATTCGACTATGAAAAATTTCGGTGGTGCCCCTTTTCTCTTCATGCACTAAGGACATGCTTACTTTGCGTAAGGGTTAATCCAGTACTGCTTCACATAACGTATGACAGACTTGCGACAAGAATAATGAAGGATTAAATCAATTTGATACAAAATGTGGTCTAATACTTGTCGACATGTCAAAGAAATTGAAGACAAGTTGTACCGACACTACGATATGGAGACAGAATTCACAATTGATTTGCGTGAGAGTGGCGAATCTGAATATTCATCTGTTCATTTATCTACTTAGGATTCAGAACAAAAACATGGCAATAAATATACCTAATGAATTATTTTATTTAAATAAAAATATGAAAAAAATAATCCATAAAGATTAGTTACCATTATTTTGTGCTGGGCTGTACTTCTCAACACTCTCACATACTTTACAACTTAACTAATATATATCCTTCGCGGGCTGCGTCCATAGATTAATGAATAATTCTATAGGTATATCAAAAGTATTCCTAAAGCTAGATTAGATTTAACAATATAGTTTTAAAGCTGTGGTACATTTGTGTATGTCGCCCATAGTCGTTGAGTAGATCAGTTGAGCTAACAACATACAGCGCCCACTCATTTAAGTTTTAAATACAATCTCGTTATTGTAAATATATATTTAAAAAATACTATGAAAAAATTCTAGTATTTAATGAGCTTTTTAATAAAAAACGTACATTTATTAATGACAATAACAGTGTCTTTTAAACAAAATTTGAATCCATTTTCTCGTAAATATGTTAGCGTATTATGGTGGTCATGTAACGGAGTATGACACCCAGAGTCATAAATCAAAAAGCTTATATTTGTCATGTATAAGTTATATTATATGTTCAGATGGAATGCTTCTGAGTGGTTATTTTCAAATGATCAATAGTTCATTTATAATACAATTGACAGGTAAAGCATGCTTAGAAACTAATGAAAGACGTCTCTATAGAGAATGTCTGGAAGGATGAATATTCAATTCTTGTTTTAATACAAAGTGGTTCATTAAAGAAAATAGCTTTCTGGCTTCATTTATGTCAATAGGTCGTTAGAATAAATTCTATTAAACTTTTGCTTTAGGAACCTAATAGGTGTAAGAGAAGCTAACTTTAATTACAAGTAAAAAATGTTATTGATTTCAACTGTAAACAAGTCACGAAGAAAAATGAACTATTTCCGTGGTTATTTGTCGCAACAATTGCCAACAATATACAATATTACAATCGTAACAATTACTTAAAGTAGTGGAGGAGAGGTTAGTTGATACACACATATCTGCTTCGGAACACAGTATATATATATATATCCACAGTTTGAAAATTGTTTTAACAATCTTTTTACGAGTAATACTTGTCAGTTATTAGCTTAACCAAGTTGGTCAATGTTCTAGATTCAAATGTATATAAAATAACCTGTGCAATTTTAACCAGCTTCGGGATTCGAAGTCTTGACCCCCGGCCCGTAATATAGGTATATTTATTTCGATTCACC